>VDFB02144229.1:0-25100 GCA_007258455.2 Sequoia sempervirens
TTACATCATAGTCATCCTGCAAATCTATCCAAAAATCTTCCAACAAGTTATAATGCTTATAAAAAATGGTGGGAGCTAAACCATTCATCTAAGTATTCTTTGGGTCAAAATGGTGTCGAGCTGTATACAATCCCAACTTTAGATAACTCAATTCTTCACACACTGCCTTAGCAACTAAATTGTGAACACAACAATATTCTCCCAGCTTCATGGGAAACTTGTGGCATCTAGGCTTGTGTTTATTTGCAAACTTTGTATTGACTCCCATTGCCTGATATATAAACTCCATAAGAAAAATCCTATCACTGCAACATCTTGGCAGTTAATGAGGATGTCCATCAAAATCTTCCAACCTAAAATAAGAGAAATTTGGGTACTGGATATACCAATGTCCCCATTTAGCAATGAAATCCATAACCTCTCTACTCATCCTATATCCAACATCTCCTGTTAACCAGTTGATGATGACATAAAGGAATGTGTCATTAACCCTTCTATAGTGTAGCTCTGAGGTTTGCAGGGTCAACTGATCATAGTCCTCCCATGCCTTCTTTTGTCCAGGAGCCTCCCTTAATATTCCCACTGCATTCAGTCCAAGCAATATTCCCATCCTTATAGCTAAATATATGGCATAAGAGGTCATGAAGAAGTTCTTTGTTTGCCCCACCTTGAGCATCTGATTGTGCAAGTTATCTGAAAAAATCTTGCCTGAATCAAATTGTTGCCTACCATCCAAAATGGTTTCAATGAATGGAAACATCCATTCCTTAAAATATGTAGTCTTTCTTTCCAAACACCCTGGAAAGCATCATGATTAGGTCATCAATTTCCTTCTTGAAGTCTCCCCTTTTGGGTTGTTTAGGAACCTTGGTCAAGGACTTCTTTTCATTTCTCAACCACTTCTTATTTATGTGAGACCTATTAGCCTCCTTGTCCCTATTGAATAACTGCAATGCTTTTGTTTCAGTCAACTGCTTGGGGTTCTTGGGGGTAGATGCATTGAACAAGAACCTCATCATCTGTGGAGATAGATCAATGATCACATTCCCCTAGAGGTCCATACACTATCTTGATGAAGGATTGTAATCCCTTGCTACTTTGAGTATGAGCTATAGGCACTAAAATTATAAAGGGAAGAGTGTGACATGTGCTAGTCCAAATTGGGCTATTCTTTCAATTCTCCCAATCACATCCTCAGAGAAAGTATCTACAATCAGCTCCTCATAGTGGAATGGAAGATTAGTATTTGTGATGTCCACCCATTCCGAATCTAACTTTCTAGCTATGAGAGTGACATCTTGGTGTTTATATCTCAAGGTGTAAGGCAATTGCTCCACCGTTACCTTCTTTGGCTTCACTCCCTTTGAGATTTCTGCAACTTTCCCTTCCTTTTGTGAGACTTCCTTAAATACTCTTGACATTATTTACTGCTGCAAGACAACCTTGGATTAGACCAACAGAAGGTGTGATAATCATCATTACAAGTGTTATCTTTTCATAATTCTCTATTCTTCCCTAGGTAACCCTCCATA
This sequence comes from Sequoia sempervirens, assembly GCA_007258455.2. NCBI lineage: Eukaryota > Viridiplantae > Streptophyta > Pinopsida > Cupressales > Cupressaceae > Sequoia > Sequoia sempervirens. Next base: position 1,533 of record VDFB02144229.1, read on the forward strand.
CTTAGTGAAATTTTAAACTTGTCGAGAGTGGGACTAGGAGAAAATCAGGAACCAGAGAGCTAAAACAAATAACACAATCAAAACTGGGACTGGGACCGGATCACAAACTGAAACTCTCAAAGTTTCAATACCTTGTAACGTTTGATGACCCTGGAATTAGAATCAGAACCCATTAGAGGTGGATTAGTTTTCAGAATCAGACTCTTATACGAAAGTTCATGGGGTGAGTTCGTTTCTGACTCCGGTTCTGCCATGTATTACCAGAGTTCAACAGATTTTCTCCGCACACTAACACTAGTTTGGACCCAAGTTGAAAAAGAAGGCATGAGGAGGTAGAAATCAAGCTCAACTTCGTCTGAAAAAATGGGACCAGATCAAGCGAGCTAGGGAATTCACATAGAAAGGGTGCGACACACAAACCCTAATCCATACGATTCGTCAACTTACATTTAAACTAGGGAATCAAAACCCTACGATAAAATTCATAAGACAAACAAGATACAAGATCAAAGGGGTTTGAGGAAATATTTAAAACAACTCTGAGCACTAGAACCCCTCAAAAAGAAACCCTAATAGAAACTAGGGCACAACGTGGTGAAACCACCACTAAAAATGGAAAAAGTGATAGCAAACCCACAAAAGCAAACAGATGAAAGCAAAACGCAAATGGAAAATGGAAAAAAAACCCAAATAAAACAAGAAAAATAATAAAAAGAATGGAAACACGCGAAGATCCACAAGAGAAGTCCTACAAATGCGTGAAGAACAACAAAGCAACAAAACGAATGGGAAAACAAAAAATGGAATGGTAGAAAACCACCTACCTCAAAACGCAATTGGAAGAGAGCTAAAACTCAACAGGGATTCACTCATGAACGTTCCCGCACAACCAAATTGTGCTCCTCTTCGAGTTGTTTCAGCTTCTTGATCATTAAAATTCTTTGGATAATTGTAATTATCCAAATAACATTGATTAAGGTTTTAAAAAACCATTTTACACGTGTGAGGAGGCTACAATTAATGCCATTAATGTAGTTGGTTGGGACGTAATCAGAGTGAAGGAAAGTCCAAAACCATGGTGTACATTAGAGGAAAAATGGGAGCAGAAGTGGAGTCGAGATAGAAGCAGGAACTTTGTTAAAGTTCCACATTTTATTTTGGATCCTGCTCTAGTTCCATGATAGGAAAAGGACAGAAAAGGAATGGGGGTGGAATCAGAGTTGAATCCGGATCTGGAACTTGGAAAAGTTTCAGGTACAGATCTGACTCTGGTTTTGCTCTCAATGAAGGGAAAGAACACCGACAACAGGAAAAAAAAAGAATGAACGAAAGCGGGACCAGGGAAAAGCCCATCCCAAAATAGGACACAAAATAAGATAAAACACAAGGCAAACAAATGGGAGTGAGATCGAAACAAAATCCAAACTTAGAACTTTTACAAAGTTTCTAGTCCAGTTTCCATTCCTATTTCGCTTTTGCAAAAAGGGAAAAGAAACACAAAAATAGGAAGAAAACAAAAGAAAACCCAAGGGAGAAAACAAAACCAAGAGCACGAGACAAGCAAAACAAGGAAGACAAGAAGGTAGGAAATGGGGCTAGGACCAGAGCAAAAATAGGACTAGGAACTTTGCAAAAGTTCCAAGTCCGGGTTTGACCCGCATTCAAAGCCCAAGAAAACAAAAGGAATAAGGACTTAGGAGGAAAATGAACAACTCCTAAGACCCAAGCAAGAACACCAAGGACAAACAAATAGAAGGGGGACCCATTTTGACCCAAAAAAAATGGGGTGGTTATGCAAGGCATAACAATTGGTGACTCGGTTGGGGAAAATGGTTTACCCATTTTCAAGATATTGAAGAATTCAGTCACCCAGAACCTTTGGTTCATGTACATTTTAAACTTTAGTATGATCAGTTACGGCAAACAAGGTTGAGCTGAAATCTCAAATGTAAATCAGCAATAACCACATTGAATTTGAGTGTGTGCCTGTATGGTGTATCTATTCCAATAAAGGTTCTTCTCATCTTGAAATAATTGTATTAAAGATTTAGGCTACGTGAGTTGAATCCTTATGACTGTCATGCAATGATATCTTGGGTATTGCTCTACTGCCAGACAGGTGTCCATAGCCCCAACGAAGATACCTCTAATTTTCTCAAAGCATTACTCTACTACCAGCTAGGCGTCCATAGCCCCGGTAGAGATACTTGAATTACCCTTCTCATATTGAGTCTTAGCATCAGTTAATGTTTCTCTTTTCTTTTCTTTTGTATAGGCTTACTTGAATAATTTCTCTTTTCATATTTTCCTCAATACTCAGATGTATCATTCAAAAATTTGGGTTGAGAACTATAATGGATTTCATGACAATGTTAGGACTCAGTTTTTTCACCTAAATCTAGAATATCATCCTAAGAGAAATAGACCTCCATGTAAATAGATGTTCCTATCTATTTTGTGAAAAATTCAGTCGTGGTCTATGAGATTACTTACGATACACCTATTTGTTCTTAACCTTTCAGGCTGCTACTTAAAAAGAACACAAGACACAGGTCTTAAGACAAAAAATTTCCATAGACATACCTGAAAATACCTAAACCAACTTCTCTCCTAGTACCTTCAACATACAGTGAATAACCACTCCATATTTTGAAATAGAACAAAACGGAAGTCACCCCAAGACACTAGAACAAAAACACAAACCACAAGAGCAAAAAAAAAAAAACAAACAAACAAACCAAAACAAATAAACAAGAAAATGAGCCAGCTAATTACAAATGTACAACCAAACAGAACATTAGACCCTCATGGGCCAAAATAGTTTTTGAGAAATTTTCCATTGACAGGCAATGGAATAGGCTCTCCCATTAAAGTGCTCAATCGAAAGGCATTTTCACCAAGGATCTCAACAATTTGATAAGGACCCAACCAAAGTTGGTCAAACTTTTGATGGCCCCCTTTCTTTTACCTAGCTTTATCCCATAGTAGTACCAGGTCTGATATCCTAAAAGCTTTCATTTTTTCTCTTTTGTCAAACCAATGTTTGACAACAACTTGATGTTTATAAAACTATTGTAAAGCAACATCTCTTTGTTCTTCTAGATTCAATAAACTGGTTAGCCTAACTTCTATCCATCATCATTTGAGTAGAATTCTTGCATAAACCTAAGAACAGGTATCTGTAGATGGATAGGAAAGACCAAGTCTTGGTTGTAGACTAACTTGAATGGCGAGTTTCCTAAGGTGAAATTGATTCAAGTTCTATCTGCCCATAAGGAAAATTTGAGTTGAGTATGCCAATCCCTAGGATTACTTTCTAACAGTTTTTTAGTACTTCCAATAGATTTTTGTTAGTATACTCAGCTATTCCATTCCCATTTGGGTAGTAATTAGAAGAATATTTTAACATAATTTTATGTTCATATTCCCATTGAATAAATTCTATAGAAGAGAAAGCAGGGCCATTATCACATACCAGGGAAAACGGTACTCCAAACCTGGTAATGATGCATTCATTAAGGAATTTGATGACAACCTCGATGGTGTTGTTCTTACAAGGTTGAGCTTCATTCTAGCGTGTATAGTAATCAGTTTCTATCAAAATAAATTTGTGACCTGCAAAAGAATTGAGGTTAATTACTCCAACAAAATCTAATGCCCATTGGGCAAATGGTCTTACCTCATATACCAATTGTAGGGGAATTGTTGGATTACGTTCCTTGGATGCAAAATTCTGACATGTATGACATGTCCTTGCATGTTGGTGAGCATCATGGAACACGTGAGGCCAGTAGTAACCTGATCTCAAAATTTAGTGTGCCATGGAATTAGTAGAACCATGTCCAGTACCATGTCTTCCATGAAATTCCACTATGGCTTGTTTTACTTGCTGTTGATCAAGGCAACATAGATAAATGCCCTCAAATTTTCTTTGGTATAGAGCTCCCCCTTTGAGCATGTAGTGGGAACTCTTCAACCCGAGCACTCTCCTTTGAGTGGTGTTCATCCCATCTAGGCATTTTTTATTTAACAACAGAAAGATCAAATCATCATACCAAGGATCACCTGTAAATGATTGCACCATATACTATTGACAGGTAATCTTAGTATCAACGTCTTCCATAGCTTTGTGTAAGCCTTGTCCTCAGACTACCTTCATTAGATGGGTTTCAAGGTCAAATTCTTGTAATATTTCCATCCACTTTCCTCGTCTCTCCCCTAGTTCACTCTGCATAAGAAGGGACTTTACAACAAGGTCAGGAACTATGGCAGTAATTTGACTATGAAGGATATAGTGTTGGAACTTCTTAACAGCTCACACCAGTGTGAAAAACTATTTCTCCAGAGATGGATATCTAACTTCAGCATTCTTGAATGAAGAACTCATAAAATAAATTGGCCTCTCATCTCCTTCACCTTTTCATTGTGTCAAAACAACGACACAAGAGTGGTCAGATGCAAAAGAATATATATAAAAAGGATTTAGATAATCAAGGCTAGTTAAAATTGGTGCCTCTGAAATAGACTATTTAATCTGCGAAAATGTAGATTTAGCCTCATTGCTCCACTCAATCTTAGCATCCTTCTTCATCATTTCGTTGAGGGGTTTGACGATCTCTGCAAACCCAGTTATGAATTTCCACACAAAGTTTATCTTTTCGAAAAAAGACCTCATCTCCTTTTTGCTACCAGACATAGTCAGTTTTAGAATGGATTCCACTCTGTCTGGGTCAATTGAAATCCCTCTCTCTGATATTATGTGGCCTAGTAATTTTCCATTTAAAAATCTGAACACACACTTATTTGGATTGAGGGAGACTCCATAACTTATGCACTTTTGAAGGACCTTTGACAAATCTGCAGCATGATTTTCTCTATTCTTTGAAAACACTATCAAATCATCCATATATATAATAATACACTTACCTACCAAATCCTTGAATGCCACATCCATTGCTCGTTGAAAGGTAGCTCCAGCATTGAATAGACCAAAAGGCATCCTTCGATAAGCAAATTTCCCCCACTTGGTAGTGAAGGCAGTCTTCATCATGTCCTCGTAGTTGACCATTACCTGATTGTATCTTGAATATCCATCCAGGAATGACATCATTTGTGAACCATTTACTATTTACAACACCTCGTCCAGAGAAGGAAGAGGATAATTGTCTTTCTCTAATGCTTTGTTAAGGTTTTTAAAGTCAACGCATAACATGATCTCTCCACTCTTTTTTATGAATAGGAACTAAGTTAGTGACCCAAGTCAAATGTCTCACTAGAAAGATTATCCTTGCAGATAGCAACTTATGCGCTTCCTTCTAAATTAAAGGTTCGATCAAGGAATTCACTGGGAACTGCTTTTGGCAGAAAGGCTTTTCTTCAGGTTTCAAGGGGATAGTATGTGTTATTATCGACGTATCAAAGGTTTTCAAGTCTTCGTACCCCTAAGCAATTGTTGTTATATCTACCTTTAATGTTGTCAGGATTTTCTCTCTAATGTGTTTGGGGCAGGTTTTTCCAATAAGCACATTCTTCTTAGGGCCTAAATTCGCCAAGTTAACTAACTCGTATTTCCCTTCATCAGTGTTTGTAGGTATTTTTTCATGATCTCGAGGATCAGAGTCGAAGATCCTCTCTAATGCTACCATTCCCTTAGGAATGTTGTTCATTTTTCAGGTTCATTATCCCTTCTGCATCACATGTTTTTGGATCCCACTCTCCCCCATCTCTGTCCTATTCATCAATAATTTGTCCTTCAAAGACATATGAACTTGCCAAGAAGGAAAGTATATATTGGTCATCATCAAAGACCTAAAAATTTTGAACGTTATCTAGAATGGCTGGGATCGAGACTAACTCTACTAAAAATATTTTCAACTTAGAATCTTGCATGGGTTCTAAGGTACTAGCAACAACAGCAAGTGCATTTGCAATCTGGTTATCTTCTATGGGAATCAATTTGATCCCGAAGGCATCAAAGTCTTCTATTAGATTCTATATTTTGTTCTGGTATGCAGCCAACGTCTTGTTATGGCATGTGTATTGACTACAAACCTACTTGATAATGACCTCATAATCTCCCATGACTATCAAAGTTGTAACCTTTTTCTAATGTGCAAACATCAGTCCTCTGGCCAACCCTTCATACTCTACCACATTATTGGTACAACCGAACTACAACCTATAAGAAGCAAAGTATGTTTTCCCTTTTGGGTTTGTTAGTTCAACCCCCACTCCACTCCTTGATTTAAAATTAGCACCATCGAATTTGAGGACCCACAATTGATCTGGGGTTGGTATTTCTTTCCTAGGATGAGCTAGGGTTAATTGTTCACAAGAAATAAATGGTGGCTTGGACTGGCTTAAGATTTCTAGACACGAGGAGTGATGTGAATGAGGATCGTCAAAGGTTTCACTTAGATTTAGAACCTATGCAAACACTTCTTCTTGAACCCAATCTTGATCAGTGGTTTTATAGTCGGTCATTATTTTCAACAAGCCCTTGGGGATTGGAAGGTTAGCCGGGGTGGGTGTATCAGATAACTCTTGAGATTCTGTAACCTCATTTCCCAAGGTAGAACATGAAACCTGATTCTGTTCGATTGGGGGAAGGACTTCTTCCTATGTACTATTGGTTCGTGTCAAAATAGTGGCATCCCTTGCCTCAAATGAAAATTGATTAAGGGGTGTTTTAGGGTGGCATTCACAAGTTTCCTCAGACTGATAGACATGGTTCAAAATGTCCACACAAGGTTGACACGTCAATTCAGAATGACAATGGTAATGAATCCTACACCAGTTGGGGAGTAGCAAACTCCATAGATCAACCTCTTCTCCTAGAACCAGCCTATCCTATTGCAATTTTCTAATTAAAACTTTCTAGTTGAAAATGGTCATTGGGTCACTATGTTTTAAAGGTTGTAGGCTATTAGGATTGAACATTAAAAAGGTCATGTTTTCCTCTCTTTTATATACTCCTATCTCGGTTTCAAAATAGGATACCTCATTAGGACAGTCATACTCAGTGATCATATGTTTGAGACAAGGCTCACTTTCAATCCTAATTTGTGTTGCTACCCCTTTCCATGGTAGCCACATGTGTGAAAAGTCTAAGGATAAATAACCCCCAATGCTTTTCATTAGGTCAAGGCTTAGAAGCATGCCATATGTCTTGGGGATATCAACTACTTGGATATCCATATAGATTTGGATCTGCGGGTCTGATCCAACCTGCACATGAATGTTTTTTAGTTCCCTTACACATTAACCTTAGTTTTTTCTAACAATATCACTTTCTTATGAGTTTGAGCCAGATTTAAACCTAACTTTTTACAAATGGAAAAGGGCATGACATTACCTAATGCTCCAGAATTATGCAAGTTTTTTTGAAGATTCTCAGGCTTAGAAGGAATGGTGGGGTCCTTGTCTTACCTTTGTACAAGGTTGTATTCATTTCATTGGTTGGAGTCACCTTCTTCTTTCCTTTTGGCTGATCTGCTTCTTCCAAATCTCTCAACATGATGTTGCGTTGGGAAGGGCACCACTTTAAAATATCAAAGAATGACAATGAAATCTTTGTTTTTTTGCATCTCTGAAATAAAATCAAATTCCATGTCATTTTTCATCTGATATTTAGCAACAAAATATGATTTACCTTATTTTGAAATTCAAGTGGTCCTTTCGATGGAGGCAGGTTGTTGTTCGCATTCTGGTTGGGTGGAACTATAGTGTTCAAAGGAGCAGATGTGGTCAATGGGCCTTTATCTTCATTCCTCAGGAAATGACCCCCTTTGGATTAGAAGGCTTGAGCATCATATACATCCTCCTCTAGCTCATTTTCCTCTTGTTTGGGGAAAGGAGATCCTTTATCAAAGAGTTCAAAAGCCATGGTTGTATCTATGGATCCACCATTATTTTTGGGGGCACCTTGCAGTAGAGCATCAACTTGTTCAATCTTAACCATTTTCTCCATTTTGGGACAGTTAACCTTAGAATGTGTTGCAGTGTCGTGCAGCCTACACCAATTTGTCATGAAATTAAGATCTACAACATTTACAGTATGTGGTTTGTCATCACTAGCTTGATATTTATGGGAAACTCCCCCGTTATTTGGTCCAGTGTTCCATTGTCTGTTATTATTGGATCTCTAGTTGTATCCTCTATTTTGGTTCTAGTAATTTTGATTGGGGGAATTCTGGTTCTTAAAGTTCCTTTGGTTTTGGTTAACATTTTGATTGGAATAACTACCATGATTGGAATACCCTCCTAGGTTTTGGTAATTCTAGTTTTGATTTTGATTCTGATGGGGGTTGTACTTGAGCTATGCCATTTGATTGGTCACCTAAGATAATGTTTTCTTTAGAGTTTCCAACTCTGTTGTCAAATGAGCTATACGCTCACTTTCTGAAGTGGTTGCAGCTGATGTATGTGTCATAGGGTTAGATCCTCCAGCATGATTATGGTAATTTTGAGCTTGTTATGAAGGGTTGGGGGTTTGACCATTAAAGAATAGTTGCTAAGATGGAGCCTATAGCTCGGTTAAAGGTCTGTATGTAGAGTGAGACATTCCCAGGACTATATTAAACAACGGGGTAGGATTAGGAATCTAAGGATATCCTAGAGGAGAGAAAACTCCTCCTAGACCCCCTGATTGAGAACTAATCTACTACTACAGTTTAATAGCAAGGTGGTAAACTTTGGAAAGAGAATTAATGTCATTTGTGTCATCTATTCTCTGTAAAAATAGGTCGATCAGGGGATCTATGGCCTTCAAGTAAGCTTGGATAGCAATATTTTCAACCACCAAGTATGGATCTTGTAACCTCTTGTACATCCTCTAAAATCTAGTATTAAATAGGGGTAACAATTCATGTGTCTCTTTCCTGATAGTGGAAAATTGATGATATAAGATTGTAGGATTGACATAAACCTGAAAATGGTTTATGAATGCATCTTCTAAGTTCGTCCAGCTCAAGATCGATCTAGTGGGCAAATTCAGATACCAGTTGTAAGCCATATCTCCCAATGAGTAGGGAAACAGTCTACATGCCGCATCATGGTGAGCAATTTGAGCCCAAGTACAAGCATCTTTGAATGCCTATATGTGCTCTTCACCACTTCATGACTCACCATGATCATACCTAGGGAATAATTTCTCTAGGTTCTTAGGCATTTCATGTATGCCACCAAGAATGACTCCTAGTGGCAAAGGATTGTTGGCAAAGAATGCCATAGGTGGTGGTGGACTTGGTTGTACCACCTATGGTATTTTTGGAAACGTGGGTGCAATAAGTGGTGGTGTTAATGGTGGTGGGATCAAAACCCTACGGGCTTTGGGTCTAAAAGGGGTCTAGACTTCAACTAACGGTTCTAGATTTGTAGCAGTTCTAAGAACTCTTTCAAACCTTTTTGGTGAAAATGACCTGATTCGAGCCAGTTTGTTCCTTCAGGCCCTCCTTCTTGCGCCAGTTTTGTTGATGGTCAATGTAACACAACAATGTTAAAATCAAATAATTCTACTCTATCTCTCCTGAAAAGGATAAATAACCTAAAGCTACCTGTCTTCCAAGGTCTCTGTAGTTGGTTCTCAACTATGCTGGTGTCATTCAGTGGCCTATACAACTGTAGTATTCAAGGGACCTATTGGTAAAGGGATACAAACTGCATAATACAAATTAATCTAACATTTGGGGGGTGTAAATAAAAATCAAAAGATAGAATAGAGCTCAGATCAAAGCATAAACACATATTTCCTTTAATTTAGACATACAAACTTCATTTAAGCATTTCTTTCAAACAACTAAAACCATAAAATGATACAATCCACATAACAATATATATCATTTCATTCATTCATAATGAAAATTCAAGAAATAAAATCATTCATAATCATTAAACTTTCAAAATCAAACAAGAACATATCACTAGCTCATTACTAAAAATCATAGATCAATAAACACAAAGAGATCTCATTCATAGATAACTCAATGAAAAGAGCCTCAAATTTAGAATCTTCTATTGACTTCCATCAAATAAGAGACATATATGCACAACATTCACTGGCATACAAATGACTATTGTTCACCAAACTTACCATTAAAAATCATTCTAGAAATAACATAAACTATATTGAAGAACTTGTAAAAATGTCTAAGTATCTTTTCATAAAACTGTAAAAGCTTCTAAGAACTATAAAATTTATTGTAAATCTCTCTTTAGGCAGCCAATCCTTTCTTCAACTAGCCGACCTTTACAATATGGAGAGAAATTCTACATATAGGCAATTTAGCACTAATTCTTCTCATAAAAAATGAAGATCCAAAAATCAAGGAGTAACTAGAATTGAATGAGGCAACTGCCTATTATGATCTTTAGTTAACAACTAATGAATCCTTATCAAAAATCAGTAGGCAAAGGGAGGATATTGAACTACTAGGGATCCTTAGATGACCTTCTGTTATGATTCTAAAAAGTAGGACATAGCTACCCAGCTGGCCGTGCCACTTGATGCTTCATCCAAAAATAATATTCTATAGCCACTTCATTCCCCTGTCTTTTGTTCAAGTAGGTATTCATCATAACTATCCAATACTTGTTTAAGTATATCCACATCCGGCCCATCTACCCAACTTTCTTCAAATTTAATTCTTTTCAATTCAACAGAGGTGAATTTCTACATATCATCCAACTTAGCAAGCTCCTTCTGAGCAAACTTCATTACCTCCTTTATATCCATAAACCTGTCAATTAACAAATCATCACCATCATCTCCCCTTTGCACTACCTCCTAGAATCTATTATCCTATTTTTTCCTTAGTACATCAAGAGGGAAACCATCCTTTGTAGGGACATCTTCATTCACAATCATGGCTATAATTGCCTCTAACTCCACAATTTGATCTGTCAAATCTTTCCTCTACTGTTGCACTTCATTCCTATGTACAAAAATAAATGGAGTCCGAAATTTGATAATGTTAATAGTTTGAAATAAAATCCTCATTACCTTCTTCAAGGATGGACTATTCTAGGAGTGTTTGTTAAGGAAGCTTATTAATTTCTTTCAATTTCTTAACATGTTCCATGTACTCTTCCTCTTGCTTCTAGAGGGTCTCAACATATACAGTCATGTCATTGACCGATTCCCATGCACTTTCATGAGACTTATGGCTTTCAACTAGCAATTCCTCCACCTCTTAATTCAACCTATCAATCCATATGTCCAACATCCCTACTTTGCTTCTCATTTCAACAAGGTCATCAACTTCTTTCTTACTTAAAAAAATTGGTTTCATAGGAGTAGCAGATTGCAAAGAAACATCAGAAGATAAGTCTTTCAAGAACTTATGCAATTGATCCAATTGAGCTTTGAGCTCATCCTTCCTCTGCTTATCATTTATCATCCTTGACTTAGTAGAAGATGCTACAATATCAATTAGGTCCATTTGATGGTTCCTTGGAGGCCTTCCCAAATTCACAGTGCCCAGTTGATAATCACTCAATTGCATCTCTTGTTTTTCCTTTTCCACCATGGGAATGGCACATTCAGCTACAATTTCTCCAACATCTGTCAATTTGGTGGAATGAAGGACTCGAGCCTTTTTCTTGCGCCTCTCCTCAATTTCTTTCATCATATCATCCCAATTTAGGGGTTGGGGCTGGACTATCTGTTTTTTCTCCAAGTTGAGCTTTAACCATGTTGGGATAGTAGGAGTAACCACTTGTTGTGAAGAAGTGGTAGAAGAGAGGGGTTGCCAAAGTGTTACCTTAGGTTGAGAATCAACCTCTTGATGTTGCTCCTTTTCTGCCATTTCTTTGGCTAGCCTATCTCTTTCTTCTTCCAATCTCCTTTCTTCCAACATATCATTTCTATTTTTTTTCCAATTCCTTAACTCTCTCCCACATCTTGGTTGTTTCTCATTCATGTTTGGCTTTTTCTTTTGCCTCTATTCTTTTCAGCAAGAGCTCTTCTTCTTATTTCTTTCTTTGAGCCTCCTTTATAGCCTTGGATTTATCCTCAAGGTCTTCCTTTTCTCTCCTCTATCATGCCTTTTCCTCCTCAAGGTCATGAATCTTTTGTAGGAGGGTCAAATTCTCCCTTTTTGCATAAGCTTTCCATTAATTTTCCTTTTGTTGCTATAGGAGGTCCTCCTTCTCTTTATGCTTCCTTGCAAGCTCTTTAGTTTTTGTTCTAGCTTCCAATTCTCACTGCCTAGCAAGTGCATCAGCTTGTGTTTTAGTATCAACCTCCTTCTTTGCATCCTCAAAGAGTTTCCTTTGGTCCTATGGAGTTAGGATTTGTTCGGTCCCAACATCTTCAATATCTTTAGTAGAGGTAGTCACAAGAGGCTCATTATCTGATTGTGTGGCCTCTGAATCAGTGTCTATATAATGAATCTCAGCCTCCTTTTGCTTATCTTTTTTAGCTTGTTCATGGAGGCTTCCTGTAGGTACTTCTTTAGTAGACTCTTTGAGAGAGAAGGATGAGATGAGGCTCTTTCTTGAGCTATTGTAGTTTCTACACCTTGTGATTCATGGGTTTCTTGAGTAGGTACTCCTGGATTAGCATCTCCTCCAGAGCTAGGAGGATAATACTCTAATTTTTCCTTAGGGGTTGTCCTCCTCTTTGTTCTTCTATATCCTTGGGTGCCTCTTGCTTTCCTCTTCTTTGAGGATTGATCTTTTGGATCCTTTATCCTCATGACCACCCATTGGATGCTTTTATCCATTACAATCCTATAAATTTGTTTAATGCCAATGAACTCTTCCTCATCCCAATTTATTGGGTCCAATTTCTTGGTGCCTATTTTCTCTACTTCATACCCGAGGTCCAAACTACACCATCATTTGATAGTGTATCAATAATTCCTTCCTTTACCCCATATTCAATCATCTATGGGATGGTAAGCCTTTCATAGTTTTTTTCCTCACATCATAGTCATCTTGAAAATCTATCCAAAAAACTTCCAACAAGTTGTAGTGCTTATCAAAAATGGTGGGAGCTAAACCATTGATCTTATCCTCCGAGTCAAAATGGTGTTGGGTTCTATACAATCCCAACTTTAGATAACTCAATTCTTCACACACTGCATTAGCAGTCAAATTGTGAACACAACAATATTCTCCAAACTTCATGGGAAAGTTTTGGCATCCAGGCTTGTGTTTATTTGCAAACTTTGTATTGACTCCTATAGCCTGATATATAAAATCCATAAGAACAATCCTATCACTGCAACATCTTAGCAATTGATTAGGATGTCCATCAAAGCCTGCCAACCTAAAATAAGAGAACTTGGGGTACTAGATATACCAATGTCCCCATTCAATAATGAAAGCCATAGACTCTTTACTCATCCCATATCCAACATCTCATGTTAACCAGTTGATGTTGGCATAAAGGAATGCATCATTAACCCTTCTATAGTGTAGCTCTGAGGTTTGTAGGGTCAACTAATAATAGTGCTCCCATACCTTGTTTTGTCTAGGAGCCTCCCCTAATATTCCCACTACATTTAGTCCAATCAATATGCCCATCCTTGCAGCTGAATATATGACATAAGAGGTCATGAAGAAGTTCTTTGTTTGCCCCACCTTGAGAATCTGATTGTGCAAGTTATCTAAAAAAATCATGCACCAATCAAACTATTTCCTACCATCCAGAATGGTTTCAATGAATGGAAACATCCATTCCTTAAAATATGCAGTCTTTCTTTCCAAACACCCTAGAAAGCATCATGATTAGGTCATCAATTTACTTCTTGAAGTCTCCCCTTTTGGGTTGTTTAGGAACCTTGTTCAAGGACTTATTTTCAGTTCTCAACTACTTCTTATTCATGTGGGACCTATTAGCCTCCTTGTCCCATTTGAATAACTACAATGCTTCTGCTTCAGTCAACTACTTGGGGTTCTTGGGGGTAGGTGCATTGAACAAGAACCTCATCATTTATGGAGATAGATCAATGATCACATTCCCCTAGAGGGACATACACTGTCTTGATGAAGGATTGTAAGCCCCTGCTACTGTGAGTATGAGATCTAGGCACTAAACTGATAAAGGGAAGAGTGTGACATGTGCCAATCTGGATTGGGCTATTCTTTCAGTTCCCCTAATCACATCCTCTGAGAAAGTATCTACAATCAGCTCCTCATAGTTGAATGGGCCCAGATTAGTATTTGTGATGTCTGCCAATTCTAAATCTAACTTGCTAGCTATGAGAGTGGCATCTTGGTGTTTATATCTCAAGGTGTAAGGAAATTTCTCCACCTTTACCTTCTTTGGCTTCACTCCCTTTGATATTTCTGCAACTTTCCCTTCCTTTTGTGAGACTTTTTCAGATGATCCTAACATTATTTACTACTGCAAGACAACCTTGGATTAGACCAATAGAAGGTGTTATAATCATCATTACAAGTGTTATCTTTTCATACTTCACTATTCTTCCCTAGGTAACCCTCGATACTTAGTGAAATTTTAAACCTGCCAGTAGTGGGACCGGGAGGGAAGGTTGTCAAATATGCCATCATCAAATTGAATCTCTCTAAGTTGGATAAGCTCATGTTTTCTATGTGAAAACTTCTTATTTCTATATCACATATATCTTTCTTTTCTAATTACTCATCACTCACATGTAATGTTTACTGATTGGGGCTTGCAAATTAAATGATTTTTTATATAAAGGGTTGTAAGATTGTTTTGACTTTAATATTAGCCTAATACAAAGATTTGAAACAAATAACATAATCGAAACTGATACCAATATTGAATCAGAAACTGAAACTCTCAATGTTTCAATACCTTGTAACATTTGATGACCCCAAAATCAGAATCGAAACCCATCGGAGGAGGACTCATTTTCAGAATCGAACTCTTATGCGAAAGTTCATGGGGTGAGTTCATTTCCAGCTCCGGTTCCACCATGTATTCCCATAGTTAAATGGATTCTCTCTGCATTCCGACACCAATTTGGACCCAAGTTAGAAAAGAAGGCACGAGGAGGTAGAAATCAAGCTCGACTTTGTCTAGACAAACGAGACCAGATCAAGCAAGCTAGGGAATTCATGTAGAAAGGGCACGACACGAAAAAGCGTAATCCATATGAATCATCGACTTACATTAAAACTAGGGAATGAAAACCCTACGATAAAATTTGTAAGACCGACAAGATACAAGATCAGAGGGGTCTAAGGAATGATTTAAAATAAATTTGCGCACCAGAACCCCTCAAAAAGAAACCCTAATCAAAACTAGGGCACAATGTGGTGAAACCACCACCGAAAATGGAGAAAGCAACAATAGACCCACATAAATAAATGGATGAATGCAAAAGACAAACAAAAATTGGAAAACAAACCTAAACAAAATGAGAAAAACAACAACAAGAACGAAAACACGCGAACATTTGTAGGAAAATTCTTACAAACGCACGAAGAACAATAGAGCAACAAAATGAACAAGAAAACACAAAACAAAAAAGAGAAAACCACCTACCTCAAAATGCAACTAGAAAAAGGTTGAAACTCAATAGGGATTCACTCACAAACGTTTTCTAACAACCGAATTGTGCTCCTCTTCGAATTGTTTTGGGTCGTTGCTCGTTAAAATGCTTTGGATAATGGTAATGAGCCAAATAACATTAATTAAGGTTTTAAAAAACCATTTCACGTGTGTGAGGAGGCTGAAATTAATGTCATAAATGTAGTTGGTTGGGGTGGAATTGAAGTGGCGGTACAAAAGCTCTGGTGATATTATCGAGGAAGGAAAAATGGGAGTGGAAAAGTCAAAGATAGAAAGAACTTGTTAAAGAAGTTCCACATTTGTCTAGATACGAGATCCGATTAAATAACAAGAAAGGACAACAAAGGAATGGGGGTGGAATCAGAGTCGAATCTAGATCTGGAACTTGGAAAAGTTCCAGGTTCGGATCCAACTCCGGTTCTGCTCCCAACGAAGGGAAAGAACACCAAAAAAGGGAAAACAAAAGAATGAACAAAAGCAGGACTAGGGAAAAACCCATCCCAAAATAGGACACAAAATGAGACAAAACAAAAGGAAAACAAACGGGAGTGGGATCAGAACAAAACCCGAACTTGAAACTTTTACAAAGTTTTGAGTCCAGTTTCCATTTTGGTTCTGCTTCCGCAAAAAGAGGTAGAAAACAAAATAAAATCCAAGGGAGAAAACAAACCCAAGAGCATGATACAAGAAAAATAACAAGGTAGGAAACAAGGCCAGGACCAGAACAAAAACTGGACCAAGAATTTTGCAAAAGCTCCAAGTCCAGGTTCGGCCAGCGTTCTGAGCCCATAAAAACAAAATGAACAAGGACTTAGGAGGAAAACAAACAACTCCTAAGACCCAAGCGAGAACACCAAGGACAAACAAACACAAGGGGGACCCATTTTGTCCGAAAACAAAATGGGGTGGTTATGCAAGGCATAACACTTCACTTCAAGCAACACTTGTAAACTACTTTCTTTCTCATTTACTTTCTCCCAAATGCTCTCTCCACTACTCTCTCTCCATTGCTCTCTCTCCACTACTCTCTCTGAATTTCTCTCTCTCCCCCTAGGGGCACAAGATATGCTCCCCCCGATTGTACCTACCAAAGACACCACTACCTAATCCCCCTGAGAGGTAGCCTTCATCATTCTAGGATAAAGAATAAATCTTGAATTGCTTACCTAGAAAGAAGCACCAACTCACGAATATTGTTGAAAGAAGGAGGGGAAATGACCCTAAATTTTTTTTGAGATACTCAAATGTATCTTTTGGAAGATCCTTTATGATTTTTTTTGTTATTTTTTCCTTTGTAGGCACATACTCCAACATCACTTCATTCTCAACAACTTCTCTCTTAAAAGGTGATATCAGATAGAGATATGTTTTATCCTTGAATGTACTACTAGATTTTTTTAAATTTTGATGACACTTTTATATCACGCAAGATAGGAATAGGTTCAACATATGATACTCTGATATCCTTTAATGTATGCTTCATCCACAACATTTATGTGTAGAAAGATTTTTCTGCAATATATTTTTCCTCTACAGTAGATAATGACACTAAATCCTACTTATTACTTAACCAAGAAACCAATCTGATTCTAAGAAAGAAAACACCTCCACTTGTACTTCTTTTGTCATTTGTACAACCTACCTAATCTGCATTTTTATAAGCACTCAAAGAGAAATTAGTATCCATAGGATACTATATACCAAAGTCAAGAGTTTCCTTCAAGTATTTGAATATTCTTTTGACTACTACAACATGTGATTCTCCAGTATCTTCTTGAAATATTACCACAAGACATACTACATGTATGATATCCAGTCTAGTAGCAATTAGATATAATAATCCACCAATCATGGATCTATACTTTCTCTAATTTGTCTTAGGAGATTCATTATTTTTTTTCAATTTACAACCAGTATTCATGGGAGTGCATACTAGTTTAGAATCCTCCATTCCAAACTTCTTTAACATTTCCTTGACATATTTTGATTGTGAGATGAATATACCTTTATCATATCAACTAATTTGTAGCCCAAGGAAGAAATTCATCTCCCCAAACATTGACATATCAAACTCATTTTGCATCTCCTTTGCAAACATTTTATACATTTTTTCATTTCCTCCAAAGATTATGTCATCAACATACACAACCACGATCAAAATTTGATCACTCTCAACCTTGAAGTAAAGGTTACTATTTGTACTACCCTTTTTGAATCCCTGTTGTAGTAAGTACTTATCCAATCTTGCATACAATGCTCTAGGAGCCTATTTGAGTCCATATAAATATTTCTTCAACCTACAAACCATATAGAATCTCTGACACCGAAAACCTTCTAGTTGTTCAATGCATATCTCTTCTTCTAGCTCACCATTCAAAAATGTAGACTTGGCATCCATCTGCTACTCCTTGAAGTCTTCATGAGCCACGAAAGCAAAAATCATCATAATGGCTTCCATTCTTACTAATAGAGAAAAATTCTTTCAAAATCTATTCCTTCCACTTGTGAGTAGCCCTTACACACAAGCCTAGCCTTTTTCTCATAACTTCTCCATTCTCATTTAACTTGTTCTAAAACCAATTTGGTTCCTATCACATTCTGATTTGTTGGTCTTGGGACCAGTTCTCATGTTTGATTCTTTTCAATTTGTCTCAATTCTTCTTCCATAGCTTTGATTCAAATTTCATCCTTGCATGCTTCAATGACATTTTTAGGTTCTACCTCAGAAAGAATAAAATTTTACATGTTCCTCTTCCATAGCAGCTCTTCTTCTTGTTAGTACACCTTTTCTCTTATCTCCAATGATTTGATCCTCGAATGATTCTTTTCACATAATTAGAGTCTTAGGTATTATTGTTCAATTAACTAGATGAACATAAAGTGAAATTTTCATCATTTTAATGTTTCCATGATATTTGTAGGCTTCTAATAGTTTGAAAAGATGAATTAATCACATTTACTAGTTTAATCTTTTTTTTTCTTGATTTTCTTTGTAGATACTCTAAAACCCCCTTGTAATTATTTTTATAAGGTAGCATTTCAAATACAGTAGGAAGTATATAGATTTTTTGATGGATGCGTAACATTTGTTCTTGTGATTTATCTTTAGTATCATTTAATTTTTATATTTACATATAGATCCTATTTTTTGTGTAGATTTATCATATATAGTCCTCCATTCCCTCTTCTTTAAGATGTCATATAGTGCTTTTTCTTAGGCAATATCTATTGTTGGTCAAATTTTGACACTATTTCCCAAGATAAATTAAGGAACCCATCTAAAATTAGTTTTAACAAGCCACAACCCTATCAAACTTAATAGAAAACATCGAACATCAACCTTAGTATTTAGTTTGGAGTTAATTGACCCATAACATTGCTTTGATATCATCACCCAACTACCACTGAGTTTTTATAAATATCAAGGAGGTAATTCGTACTGAAATTTGTATTGCTATTATGTTACATGCTTATATGAAGTAAGTTAATTTACCACAAAATCTTAAGAGTTTAAGAATCTTACATCCTAGTCTCTACATGTCTATCACATCTGCTTGAAGAGGTGTTATTTCCTTGGTCCAAGTAAAACTAGTGTGTTGATACTTAGTAACAAATTTATAGGAGTTTCATGTGTTTTGGGATATTCTTTGCCTCAAGGTTCATTATATTGTCAATTTTTAATATATTAAAAAACACATCAAGGAACACCCCATTAATCTTATAAAGCCTAAAGAAGGAGATATTGATCATTTTTCATTGGTCCTTTCACATTTGATGGCACAACCCTAGCCTTAGGTTAGAGTGTAAGCCCTTAGATTTCATGGAGCCACATGTCCAAGAACCAAGAATAACATGGGTTATAACAAAGAGAGTAAAAATGACATGAGAAACAAGAGGAAAGTTGTGTGAGGGGGAAATTCATAAGTATAGACAAGATAATTACATTGAATAGAAACTAATCTATATCAAAAACAACAATCAAGATTCATTCCTTCACTCATGAAATGAAGATTTCTAAGCTATTGAAAAAAGACAATGAAATCCTATGATATCACAATGAATTCAAAAACAAATGAAAGTTTACCATCCCATGTCAGAGTGTGTTCGTGAAGATGTGGTTGCTCATATCAATGCAAAGCCTCCATTGTTGCATGTGAGAGCTTTGAAGAACATGTGTTTGTTGTTGATCAAAGATGTTGGTTGAAGCTTTGTCAATATCGATTGGGCATTACTTCATTGTGTGAATGATGTTGATTCACCGATCCTTTTTTGTGAGGAAAGAGGTTTGTTATATAGAAATTGTGATTTGAAATAGACGATCAGGATTGTGTAGTAGAATATATTGATCAACGGTTGAATATGTTGAAAGGATTTAGATGGGCATAATCTGTGCAAATTGATTGCATGATTAGTGTGATTAAAGAAATAGATTGAATAATCTATGGGATTGAGAAATAGATTGATTTGTCAGGAATTAGATTGATCTGTTAGGAATTAGATCAATCAGTTAGGAAATATATTGAGCAACCAATGATTCATAATTTGCTCAATCAGGAAAGTGGTTGAGAATGATTAATTAATTGATTTAATTAATTAATTCCTTTTGGATTTGAACATGCAAATCAAGTTTGACTTTTTGCAAACAAAGTTGCATTAGTTTGATTTTATTTTTGATGATGTTTTGAATAGTTTATTCAAATTATTCAAATTTGGAGGGAAAGTAGGTTAATTAAATTATTATGATTTAATAATTCAATTGAATTAGGGGAATAAAGTGAATTAGCGACATAATTAAATAATTAGTGTTATTTAATTAATCAAGAAGAACAAAGTTAGATTAGGACTTTTTTAAATAAATAAAATTTATTTAACTCATAAAAAATGATGAAAAAGTGAATTAATTAAATAATGTTGTCTTATTCAATTAATAGTAGAAATTCGGGTTTTTGATGCTTTATTAAATAAATGAAATTTATTTAATTCATAAAAAATGATGAAAATGTGAATTAATTAAACAATGTCGTATTATTCAATTAATAGGGGAAATTAGGGTTTTTTATGTAAATGATGTGAAATGTTGATTTGAGGATGAATTAATTAAATAATGTTAAATCACTTAATTAATAGATGAATACGAGAAATGATAATAATTAAATAATAATGTTGTGTCAAAGAAAAATAAAGAATTCTTGCTGAAAAGTTGCCTCACTATGCCCCAGACGGGATAGCATGCATGGTGCCCCCTCGGGAAATTTGGAGAAAATTGTGGATAATGAACCAAATTTTTTGATAAGCTAATGTGGTGCATTTAAGTGCAAGGACTAACAAAAGAAACAGTGACAAGAAGAAAATGTTAATAAGAAGTGAAGAAAAGATGATGTTGTTAGTCATTGATGATTTGCTTTCACTTTGCTTGGAGGCTTCACATTTTTAACAATCCTTATTGATGTAGCAAATAGATACAATGCACCAAGGTATTAATGACCAAGGCGGATTTGTATCTATTGCATGGACTTTGACTCTACAAACAAGGAGTATTCTTGCTGATACTAGACATATGAAAACCTTGTTAGAGTGTATGGATGAGAAGCTTTAAAACATGTTGGACCAATAACACAAGAGTTATTAAGAACCTAACATGCCACTGCCACACAAAATGCTCCAAAATTACTTCCACACACAAAACAAAGCAAGTATTCATCGTGGTAGTATCACAAAAATATTCAACAAATAAAGTAAATAGAAGTGACACTCAATTGCCCCCATTCCTTCCTCTCTAAATCTTTATGGACATCCTCGAGAGCTCTTGGAAATGATTCAATAAAATAAATCAGAAAGATAAGGCTATAAAAAGATAAGACAATGTTGCAATAGCACTTGTCATATTTGTTTTGGGTGGGGCTATTACCCTGTGTTGATCATATCTATCACAGGAACAGATTAGTTAAGACATATCTCAAGATGTTGTTGGTGAAATGTCAAAATATATGTAGTCAATACTTTGGCATTGTTTTTTTCTGTTTGTAATCAAATCTTTGTGATTATTTTCTTCAAAGTTCTAGCTTTTGATAATGCTTTGTTTGTTTTTTTGTCAAAGGGCTCTGAGGATGAAGGTTGTTTTATCATGGATGTTGTTTTTATTGTGGATAAGCAATGATGAAGATAGTATTTTTGAGATTTTTCAAATATTTTTGTGCTTTTTGATGTAATCTGATGTTGTTTTTGGTGTTTTCAATATATTTGAACATTTTTGTTTGTCTTTTTCAAGCAATAAATGCTTTAAAAATATTTTTAGGCAAAAGCGGTTGGTTTGTGATTTTCACACTTTTGAATCATTCTTACCGCTTGATGGGGCTTCCAAAAAATTTATAACTTCTGAGGATCCCATGGATATAATCTGCACATTAAACCCTTATCCCCATGTTATGGATAAGGTTTTGTCTTTGAATACCCTTTGTCCTTCTAATTTCACGTTAACTTGCCCTGTTAGTTTCTCATTCTCTAAGTCATCACTTGAGCCATCACACCTGTTGAGCTACTGGCCCCTTTGGTTTAGAGCGTCGGTCACCCAGTTGGTCGTCAACTCTAATATTTTCCTAAAGTTGGGTTTTAATTTTTCCCCAAATGACTTAAGCTTAAGTCATTCATCCGTGAGGGTCAAATCATCATTGACCTAACAATGGCCTTTTATTTAATGTTAACCTTGTCATGTATGCAGGTTTAGAGATTCGAGACCATGGGAAATGATCCTAGCCATACCCCACCAACTCACGGATGTTAAATGCCAGTCAGTTATGTCGTGTGAGGATAGTGAGAAGAGAACGTGTGTCCTTATACGGATGTGGGGCCTAGTCTCCACTATCTAGCTTACCGCCCGTTGTTCTAAACTGAAAGCAAAGATCAAATGTAGAATATAATCTTTTTCATTCCCCGCTAGCCCGCAAGGAGAAGGTGAATGCTCATTAAAGGCTGCAAGAGCAACGAGATACCAACACGTGGCTTAATCCATCCAACGGGTGACTTTCCATTTGATTTGGACCAATGCTATTGGCCGGTAAAAAATGAACAAAGCATTGTGGGAATTCAAACCCAATCAGATCGATGTGAACTAATGGATCTACCACTTCATCAGAAGATCAATGACTGACACTCAAAATTGATAAACATGCATGTGATAGTTGTTTAATTATACAACCAACAGGCATTAATGATATGCTCTTTGCAAGAGCGATCAAATTGATATTCGTGTGTGTGGAGACTTAATTTCCAATAATCATGAAGTATGATATGTAGATTTCCATGCACTTGGGAAATAAACAGTGATAATATGCATGCCAATGAATTTCCCAGTTTGCACGTGTGTTTTCATTCAGCATTGATGATTTTTATCATCACATTATTCAATAAATACAGGTTGAGAGTTGTTATCGTTTCCATCACAATTAGTCATCGAGTCTTTTGTGTTTGTGCAGGAAGCCGAGGTTATAAGTGTAGGTTCTTCGAGTTGCAGGATGAGTAAGTTTGGCACTCCATTCGTTTAAGTGTGGAGGTCCCCTCGACTCAATTTGTAGAAATCTCATGGTGAAGACCTAGAGCACACACATGGCACTCATAAATATATTCATGGTGATGAGTTTGTACCTATTGTTACTAGGTGTAGTTTTCGAGTGAAGGGCCAAGCTAAGAGCTCAGAGGTGATTGGAGAAAAAGGAAAAGAAGTTGTTGTGCCTTCAAGTAGAATTCAAAGGAAAATTCGATATGGTCGACATTCCTATGAAAGGCAGAACTCTCCCATTGCTCTCTCTGATAGCTCAATTGATAGTGAAACCAAAACAAACTCAAGATATTGACAATATCTTGCAATGTTGAACCAACAGGCTCCATCAGAGGAAGAGGTGCTCCCAGTTGCTCCAATTATTGTGAAGACTCCAAGTGGACATGAGTACTCAAAGGCTAGTAAGGATAAGAATGAAGAAGAAGTTGTGGTTTCTCCTCCTCTTGTTGCAAGAACGTGGAGTGGGTGTGTGTACCATGGCTCTAGTGTTGGTTATGTGTAATGA
>VDFB02144230.1:0-49116 GCA_007258455.2 Sequoia sempervirens
TAACTAGACAAAAAAGTTGTGACTTGACTCTTAGGACCTTGGAAGGTGATTGATTTAAGACTCAGTCATATTTTTTAAGATAGGTAAGGTGAGCTTCACCTTTCCTATGTTGCATGTGTCAATTTCGCCATCAACAATACCAACAACATATATTACAAATCGAGACTGTTACAATAAAGGGTAGTCAAGAGAATAATAGGTAAGATGTCACCTTTACATCGAAAAGAATGTGCACAAGATATGATTTGAGACAAAAGCTTTACACTTTGATTCATTCCTTTAGTAGATAATCCTAAAGGACAAATGCAACCTATGAACTACCTAAAGGAGGCAATAAATTTAAGCATCAAAGATGCTTGGGCACAAGATAGAGTTGAGTTCCTCCAAGAGGGGTATAAGGTAGTTGGGTCATCTCTCATCACACTAGAGAGAAATTTGAAGAGAGGAGGAATTTAAGGAATACAAATGATAGAAACCTCCATAGTAAAAATCAAAGCCCTTGAATGATAACTTTTTTCATTATGTCCAACAAGGTGACTAAAGAGAAGGATGTGCAAGCTCAACATGTAAAGAAGTGTATAATGGAAGCCAAGATAAAGATTGTCAAGGATAAATTATATAGGCCATAGTTTCCAAAGGAGAGATCATAACAAAACATATCGCCATAGACTTCCTTACCAAGTAGGTAGAAGAGCTAAAAACTCAAATGGAAAATGAGTAGGTTGTTTTTTTGTGTTTCAACTGTGATAGGTCGAATATATGCGTTAGAAAATGAGCAGCAAACAAAAGAGTGCAAATAAACACTAAAACAACCTACACCTCAAGATTAGCCTAAGTTGAAATCAACACAAAGTAAAAACAACAAAATGAAACCTTTTACCTTGTATCGAATCGATCCTTTGGTTGGCCCTTTGATCTTCGGTGTTGTGTGCTCCTTGGATGGCAAGATATGCAAGATATGCAAGCTAGATGATAATGTGAGGATGGATGAAAATGGATGAAAGCATGAAAATGGCTAAGTATGAATTCTAGAGAAATTTTGCAAGAGTTTGGTTACAAAGCATGATCTCCCTCAAAATGAGAGAAAAGAGGGGGTATTTATAGAGATTTTGGAAATCCCTAGGGAAATGGATGGTCAAGATTGAGCCACCAAGATCAAGATGTAGGGCTAAGGTGAGTTGAGAACTCACAAGCCCTCACATCTTGACATGTGGCATGTGATATTGCCCTAAAAGGTGAAGTGGACATGAGGTGGAGGGATAGGACATGACATGGAGGGAGTACAAAGTACCTTGGGATTGGGACAAGATCTCCTCATAAATGAGGTACTTGTCCCCAAGTGGGTGAGAAGACATGTGGGGAATTAAAAATTTCCCAAATATTCTCATGGGGAAGAGGGAAGGAATTTAAAAATTCCTTTAAATGCATTGGGAGATTAAATGTGAATTAAAAATTCACATAGGGAATGGAGATGCCTTGTCCAAAAGGAGAAAACACTTAATAGAGTTGACTTGATTAAGTGATTAAGGTTGTGCAAGTACTTGATTAGACTGATTAATGAATATTAGAAGAGGGTTAGATTTCACATGTGACTTGATGTGACAAGTCAAAGATCACATGGGGAAGAGTAATGAAGGATTAGAGGAGGGTTAGGTGGCTAAAAGAGATTAGAGGCGAACTTGCAAAAGTTGGAGGATGTGACACATCCTAATCAAGGATTAGGCATGTGCACATCCTAATGATGAGATTAGGAGAATAATTAGGCTTAGATAAAAATGATGGAGGATGTGACATAAAGGGAATTAAATAAATGTCATATTTATTTAATTCATTTGATGAAAGGGGAAGGTATTTAATTATTTAACTAGATACCTTAGGGATTAGAAGAACTTTTAGAGGATTAATTAAATAATAGTGATATTATTTAGAGCTAATGCCCAGGATGAGGGGATGTTTAGATAGAAAGGATAAATTTGGATAAATCAAGTGTCCAAATTTGGGGTGTATCCCATTTTGCCCCTCTTTGAGATGGTGTTATGAAGTAGCATTATTTAATAGAATATTAAAACATATAACCTAGAAGAAGATGGTTAGATTGGGAAAGATGCCCCAGTCATTCAAAGAAGTGACTAGAAAGGAAGATGATGGGGGTGAAGATGAAAGTTATGGATTGAGGATCTTTGAGATGGTCATTAAAGTAGCATCATTTCAAAAAGAATAATGCAGCTGTATAACCTAGAAAGATGAGTTAGGTGGAAAAGATGCCCTAGTCATTCAAAGTGACTAGAAAGAGGGAAGAACAGTGGGAGGTGAAGATGAAAGTTGTGGATTAGGATTGCCCCCTCAAAGGACATCTTGAGGTTCAAAGAGAACATGGGTGTGCTTTGAAATGGATGAGAGATGATGCAAGGGAGATGAAAGAAGATGATGCAAAGAAAGCTGACAAGAGATAGGAGGAGAGAGTGATGAGATGGGCAGTTGGGGTATGATAGATGAGAGGATGAAAACCCCGAAGATGAAATGCAATCAAATGCGTTTGCCATCATGAACATTGATTTTTTTCTCTTTATAAGACACAAGATGCCAAAGTATGAAGAACCAAAGAGGATTAGTGTCTAATGCATAAAACAAACACAATAAACAAAGAGGCTATCCCAACACCCCAAAGTCATGATGACCTTGGTCAGACCAGGTATTGGGATAACCACAAGCACACAGGATGCCCCAATGTAACCGCAGAGACAGGGTCTTGGTGGGTACTACATGGGACAACCGAGAAGACAAAGAAAAGGTCAAGATACACCCCTATGTTGACTAGTCAAAACACACCATGATATGATGGATCAAGGCGACCATGACAAGTGATGATAAGGAGCTTAAATGATAAACAAAATCAAAGCATCAAAAAGATCACAATAGAATTTCAAACATCTTGCCATAAAATCAATGGGGTAAATGGGATTGATGAGGTATTCTGAAAGGATGCATCATGTTGGGGCGATGATGAGATACTAAACTAAAAGATCGATATGGCCTTGAGGATATTCAAAACTGATTGGTTGATAATACAAGTGAATCTCATTTGTTAAGATCTAGCTAGATAAGGGCATAGCTTGGCGACGCGACACGAGAGACATGACACAAGATAGGAGACTGACACATGCTAGGGACCTAGGGGGCTTGGGGGCCAATCAAAGATTAGCCTTGCCTACGTGGAAGTGCAGAGCCCTCGTAGTTCGATAAAAGGCTGACGATAGACCATGGACAAAAGCAGAAAGAGGATGATGAAGACCAAGATGGGACAGACAATAGGAACAATAAATGAAGACTGATGATAGATGATAAAGGATCAGATGGACAAAGCAAAAAGACCGATGATGGAACCCCGGGGGCGGATCAAATGATCGACCTTGCCTATGTGAAAGCGCAGGGGCAACGTAGTTCGACGAAAGGCCAAAGACAAGTGATGGATAAAAGATGAAGAGATAACCCTAGATAAGGGGATAAAATGATTGGATTGACACGATAGACCTATTGGATTGAATTGGAGGATGGTGGTGATCACAAAGTTCAAGGATGGGATAGTTATTCAAATCATCAAAAGATGAATTGGGAGGATGATATGATGGAGAGATAAATGATGAGAAAGGATAGGAGATGGAAAAGATGTGCAAAAGAAGCAGAAGTGATGACGATAAGATAGATGACATTGGATTGCGTGGGGAAAAGCCTATAGCTAGATACCTAATGACAAGGGATTATGAGATGGGATGAGGGTAGAGGATGGGGGGAGGAAAATGATTGTTTGGGTGGATTGGATAGAGGGATAAGGATTTGGATGAGGAAAAGGTGACCAGATGGATAGATGAAAATGGATGCCATGATGGAAGGATAGGAAGATAGGGATGGGAAGATGGATATAAGGATTGTGTGGAGGGATAAAAGATAAGGATGGGGAGATGGATATATCGATAAGGAGATAAGGATAGGGAAATGGAAGGGATTGTTCTAATGGAATGAATGATGTCTCCAAGGACTGTATCACAAAGGAAGATAGATGCCCCCACTCTAGATATGTCATGTATAATGAGGCATGAGAGATGGGAAAATGAAGGAGATAATTGGAGGAGGATAGGATGAGTGATTAAGGGATATGATAGAGCATGTGTGAAGGGAATGGATGGGATGCTGCAAGGGGTATGGATAGAATGATGGGGTGGATGTATGGTGGGGTGGTGAGTTCAAGACCAACATTGGCACATGTGGTGGTGTATGTGGAAAGATCAGTGGATGAATGGATGGAGAGGGTGGGGATAATGGAGGAGATGGAATAGTGAATTTCGGGACATAGGGACCCAAAACAGACTTAGGAGATGAAAGGGGGGTATGATTAGCTTTTGGATTAGCAACTTTGGATGTTCTTATAGATTTTTCATTTGAAGGCATTGCATCTTGATTCTTTGGGATCCACATGGTTTTGATCTTTTCTTTGTTGGGCCTTTGTGGCCTACGGATTTGATTTGGATTTAGATTTTTTGTCTCTTCACCATGTCTTTTAGAGGGGACATGGGGAGCTTTAGGTGCATGTGGACGTTTGGATTTATGTAGTTTTACTTTAGCATCCAGATTTCTTTTATTAGCAATGGGATGGGTGTGAGGAGATGGATGATGTGGAGCAATGGAGGTAGGAGTATGGGGATTACGTGTAGATGGAGGATGTTTAGGTATATGCCTTTATTGATCATGATTATGGGATATGCGAGAGGGATTTTTATGATGGATGACATGGATAGGTTTTAGATGGATGAAAGGATGAGATGGAGGAGGTGATCTTGGGATATATGGACCCAAGATGGATGGAGTAGATGAAGGATGGGAGATGGTGGATGGAGGGATGTAAGGACCCAAAATGGATGGGGCAGATGAAGGAGGAATATGGACAGTTGTTTTGAGGTGATATGATAGAGGAGGAGGGATGGCGGCATATGATTTGGTGGAGCGATGGGAAGAGCCGATATTTCTTTTGGAAAAGGCTCGTTGAGGGCGTCTAGAGGTTGTACCAACATCTTTAGATTGTGAGTCTTGGGAAATAGATCCAAGACCTTGCATGCAAATTTGTTCTTTGACTTAGATGGGCTCTAAAATACCTTGCTCATGAAGACCTAGACCTTTTCCTTGATAGTTCATTTTCTTGAGCATGCGATCCATGATAGGATTTGTGTTATTCTGAAAACATGATGCGAGTCCATTATTAAGTGGAGGATGATGGGTGGTAAATATACTATGCTTTTCTTCTACAAGGAGGCCACCATGGAAGAATGTGAGAGTACCAAGGGGATATGCAAGCGATGTGGGGATAGTAGTTTTAGGCGATGATGGGGGATCGTAAGAGGGAGATGATGGGGTAACAAATTTTGGATGGGTGGTATCAGGAGAGGGATTAGGGGATATGATAGGATTTGGATTTGTGGTAGCAGGCTCATGCGATGGAGATGGAGATGGAGCAGTGGAATCTTGAATGACAAGGGGATCATGGAATGGAATGGATGGGGGACTGTG
The DNA here is from genome assembly GCA_007258455.2 of Sequoia sempervirens. Classification (NCBI taxonomy): domain Eukaryota; kingdom Viridiplantae; phylum Streptophyta; class Pinopsida; order Cupressales; family Cupressaceae; genus Sequoia; species Sequoia sempervirens. Next base: position 5,560 of record VDFB02144230.1, read on the forward strand.
ATCTTGAGGTGGATTAGATGGGATGGTAGGACCTTGATCTAGAGAAGGGGATATGATAGCATGCTTTGGATTAGACTCTTGACATGACTCATCTTGTGTGGATGGTAGGATGACAGAGTGTTGGAGAGACTCTTCAAGTTGGGGAGATGGAAGGATGGAGGATTCAATGTAGTCATCAGAATGGATTTTACTAACACTAGGAGTGGGAGAAGTGGATTGGATTTGGGTGTCGTCAATGGGTTCGACTACTCTTGGAGTAGGAAGTGGGTGTTCAATGGATTCGGTATATGTGATGGTAGGAGATGGTGGCTCAGTGGATTCAAAGGATGTGATGGTTTCGATAGTTTGAGTGGTGCTAAGGGTGGTATCATCAATGATAGGTGTTGGGTGGAGAAGGTCCTCGTCACCAATGATCGTGGATGATGGGTTGGGATGGCACGATTCCACAACTTCAAGGTGTGGAGTGGGGGATGTATTCTTTGTTATAAGTCCTTGGAGAACTTCTGAAATGAGAGACTTGCATACTCTAGGTTTGGATGGCGAGGTAGGAGTGGATGAAGGATTATGGGTTGGTGGGGGATTAGGACTAGAGATTGGTGGACTAGGATTAGATGGGGGAATGGGATTGGATGAAAAAGTGGGAATAGATGGGGGATTAAGATTAGATGAAGGGTTAAGATAGGGGTATTGGCATGGTGAATTAGGACACGAGGATGTAGGTGGCGGATTGTAGTAAGGGTATTGGGATGGTGGATTAGGATGGGGAGATTGAGGTGGCAGATGGAGATAGGGAACTGCGGATGTCAGATTAGGATAAGGATAGGTTGGTGCGGATGTTGGATTAGAATAGGAAGGTGTGAATGTAGGATTAGGATGAGTAGATTGGTATGGGAGATTGGGGTAGTGGGTATATACGGATGAAGGATTGAGATAGGGGGATGTGGACGGGGGATTAGGATAGGGGTATTGTGATGGCGGACTAGGATAAGAGGATAATGTAGATGAAGGATATGATGGATATGATGGGTATCCCTTGTCACAGGTAGCATAGGGAGCATGATTAGGCATGGATGAAGACATAACAACATAACTCAAAGGGATGATTGGATTTTGGAAAGCAGGTGGAGAAAACTTACTAGCAATGATAGTGTTGAGGGGATCCATGTCACATTCTTCTTGATCGACAAGAATTTTGTTATCGTTTTCGACATAATTAGGGTTTCCCTTGACCACTATTGATGGATGATAAGGATTCATGATGATGAAAGGATAAAGAGGATGGATCAAAGATTATGGATGGAAATGGACTAAAGCTCAAATCAGGATTTAGGTCAAGCTCAGATAAGGATTGGATTAAAGCTCAGATTAGGATGATTGGATGATGAGATGGGATTGATTCTGATGATTGGATTGGATTACCAAAAGATGATTACGACACTGAAACTGCTTCGAGATGGAAGTAGATTGATTGGGTCAAAGGTGACTGGATAGGGATGTGATTGGATGTGATTGGATAAGATTGATCGATTGATTGATAAGATCAAATGACGGATTGGATAGGATGATGAAAGGGACTATAAACCCTGTTCAGAGATTACCCTAGGTGACGTAGGATATTGATTGATCGGATTAAAGGATAAATGTATGATTGCGGCACTGAATCCACTCTGAGATTGAAAATGGATTGATTGGGCCAACGATGATAATTAACTTAGGATGAATGACAATCCTAAGCAGATGTTGATGATGATGATCATATCAGATACTTAGGTCAATTTGGATAATAACCCAAGATGAAGTTCAGGGGATTTGGATGGGGAAAACGATGATTTTATTGGAGAAATGGATGGATGGATGAGTACTCAAAACGAGTAAAATATTGACCAAAACAGATGAACGACTACTCAGAACGAGTAAACGACTGCTCACAACATATGAATGATTCTCGAAACGAGAAGATGAAGGCTCAGAATGAATGATAGATTACTCGAAATGAGTAAACGATTGATTAGGACTGTTGAACGAGAGTTCATAATGATGAAAGGATGTGTTAAATGGATGAATGTTTACTCGGAACGAGTAAAAAAATGATCAAAATGATAGAACGAGAGTTCAAAATGATAGACGGAGGTGCGAAATGGATGAAAGTTTACTCAGAACGAGTAAACAGATGATCATAATGATAAAAGGAGAGTTCAGAATGATGAAAGGATGTGTCAAAGGGGTAAACGTTACTCAGAACGAGTAAACAGATGATCGGAATGAAAGAAAAAATACTCAGAACGAGTAAATGACTGCCCACAATGGATGAATGATTCTCGAAGCAAGAAGATGAAGGCTCATAATGAATGATAGATTACTCGGAATGAGTAAATGATTGATTAGGACTGTTGAATGAGAGTTCAAAATGATGAAAGGATGTGTTAAATGGATGAATTTTTACTTGGAACGAGTAAACGAATGATTGAAATGATAGAACGAGAGTTCAGAATGATAGATGGAGGTGCGAAATGGATGAACGTTTACTCGGAACGAGTAAACGAATGATCAAAATGCTAGAATGAGAGTTTAGAATGATGAAAGGATGTGTTAAATGGATGAACGTTTACTCAGAACGAGTAAATGGATGAGAATGGTAGGGTATGCCCCCCTCGAGGAGGCGGATGGGGAAGAAAAAGGTGCCCAGTCCAACTTCTCAAAAGTATGAAGTGGTATATGTCATTGGAAAGAGCACAAAAATTTGAGAAGATTGGCTTTTGAACGAAGGAAAACGAACTTACAGTGTGGAAATGGCGGGGGATATAAGGTTGTTTGTCAGGGAAAATCCGCCTGAGTAGCTGTCAAGGCAAGTCCGCCTGTGGAAGAGGGCAGGTCCGCCCAAGGATGGGTCAGGTCCGCCCAAGGAGAAAAATTTGGTCAAAATCCACCAAAACAGGCTCTAAAGGACTGGTTTTTAGGTCAGGTCCACCCTTGGATGAGGGCAAGTCCGCCCAAGGAGCAAAAGTAGGTCAAAATCCACCAAAACAGACTCCAAAGGACCAGTTTTTAGGGAAAGTCCGCCCAAGGAGCAAAAGTAGGTCAAAATCCACCAAAATAGACTCCAAAGGACCAGTTTTTAGGGCATGTCTGCCCCAGGATGAGGGAAAGTCTGCCCAAGGATGAAAAACTGGTGAAATTAGGTCAAAATTAGGCTCCAAATGACCAGTTTTTAGGGAAAGTCTGCCCCTGGATGAGGGCAAGTCCGCCCAAGGATGAATTTTTTTTGAAACTTGGTCAAAATTAGGGTCCAAATGACCAGTTTCTAGGGCAAGTCCGCCCTTGGATGAGGGAAAGTCTACCCAAGGATGAAAAATTGATGAAATTGGGTCAAAATCAGGCTCCAAAGAGTCAATTTCTAGGGCAAGTCTTCCCTTGGATGAGGGCAAGTCCACCCAAGGATGAAAAACTAATGAAATTGGGTCAAAATCGGGCTCCAAAGGACCAGTTTCTAGGGCAAGTCCGCCCCTGGATGAGGGAAAGTCCGCCCAAGGATGAAAAACTGATGAAATTGGGTCAAAATTAGGCTCCAAAGAGTCAGTTTCTAGGGCAAGTCTGCCCCTGGATGAGGGAAAGTCTGCCAAAAGATGATTTAACTTGACTTTTGACAAAAAAGACCAAGGCAAAGGACTGAAAACACAACAGGAAAGTGAAGCAAAGTAGACAATCACTGGTTTCGCACAATTAAGACAATTAAGACAACACAAGCCTAAGTTTAGTAGAGGGGAAATGGTCCACAAAGTCCTCTAATCTAGGATGAACATGGTTACTAGGGATTCCTCGATATACACCTGGTACGTGAGGCACAAACTGTGAACACCAACCCGTTACAAGCGTGAGTTAGGAACCAAAAAGGCTCAGACCAACTCTTCACATCATCTCGATGCTTCGCCAATTACAACGCGGTTGGATTGACGTACAACTTTCGCTCTCCCCCCTTTATATACCCCGCCGGTATGCGTGGTTGGAATCGTCCCTTGGGGTGATGAAATCCCCAAGCATGTCCCACTAAGAAAGATAAAATGGGTAGACTCAAAGGACGGGGTAAGCTACGATTTCTCGTCACCCAGGATCTCCGAATGGCGCAAGGGGATTGGATACATCAAATAGCTCACCCAAAACACATCATACAAGGTTGATTGACACATTTTAATTAAACTATGTTCCTAATTAGGGGTCAAGAACCCTTAAAATAGCCAAAAAGTTGCTAAAAAACCAAAATTTCACCTTTTGAAAAAAGTTGTCTAGGGAAAATCCGCCCAAGGAGAGGGCAAAATCAGCTGTTTAGGTCATATCCGCCTGTCTGTGACCTGTACCTACAAAAGTGAAAAAAAAATAGAAAACGTGAAAGCAAGAGACCCGTTTGTGGGTCCCACCGGGCATGCCAGAAATGTGATAGGTCAAATTTGGGTGGTAGAAAGTGAGCAGCAAACAAAAGAGTGCAAATAAACACTAAAACAACCTACACCTCAAGATTAGCCTAGTTGGATTCAACACAAAATAAGGAAGACAAATGAAACTTTTTACCTTGCGTCGAATCAATCCTTTGGTTGGCCCTTCGATCTTCGGTGTTGTATGCTCCTTGGATGGAAAGATGCAAGCTAGATGATGATATGAAGGTGAATGCAAGTGGGTGCAAGCATGAAAATGGCTAAGTATGGATTCTAGGAAAATTTTGCAAGAGTTTGACTACAATGCATGATCTCTCCCAAAATGAGAGAAAAGAGGGGTATTTATAGAGATTTTGGAAATCCCTAGGGAAATGAACGGTCAAGATTGAGCCACAAAGATCAAGATGTAGGGCTAAGGTGAGTTGAGAACTCACAAGCTCTGACATCTTGACATGTGGCATGTGATATGGCTTAAAAGGGGTGATGTGTACATGAGGTGGAAGGATAGGACATGACATGGAGGGAGTACAAAGTACCTTGGGATTGGGACAATATCTCCTCATAAAGGAGGTACTTGTCCCCATGTGGGTGAGAGGACATGTGAGGAATTAAAAATTCCTCAAATATCCTTATGGGGATGAGAGAAGGAATTTAAAATTCCTTTAAATGCATTGGGAGATCAAATGTGAATTAAAAATTCACACAGGGAATGGAGATGCCTTGTCCAAAAGGAGAAAGCACTTAATAGAGTTGACTTGATTAAGTGATATGGAGTGATTAAGGTTGTGCAAGTACTTGATTAGATTGATTAATGAAGATTAGAAGAGGGTTAGATTTTACATGTGACTTGATGTGACAAGTCAAAGATCACATGGGTAAGAGTAATGAAGGATTAGAGGAGGGTTAGGTGGTTAAGAGATATTAGAGGCCAACTTGCAAAAGTTGGAGGATGTGACACATCCTAATCAAGGATTAGGCATGTGCACATCCTAATAATGAGATTAGGAGAATAATTAGGCTTAGATAAAAATGATGGAGGATGTGACATAAAAGGATATTTATTTAATTCATTTGATGAAAGGGGGAAGGTATTTAATTATTTAACTAGATACCTTAGGGATTAGAAGAACTTTAGAGGGATTAATTAAATAATAGTGATATTACTTAATTAATGCGGATAAGGGGATGTTTAGACGAAAGGGATAAATTTGGATAAATCAAGTGTCCAAATTTAGGTGTCTACACTATTATATACTATATTATATTTTTCTATAATAAATTTTTACGGTTTAATAATAATTTAAAGTGTTATATATACAGTTATATAAAAATATAGCAAATCAAATTATACGGTCTAAATAAATTTCAAAGCTGTAATATACGATCTAAAATGCAAAAGATGGCCACATAGACCATCAAATTCCAAGCTTGATCCAACCCAAAGGGTTGGACTTACATATCATTGTACCCAAAGGCATCTTTTTGTAAATTCTAAAAAATGACAACCCCAAGTGTGTTGTCCATCAAGTTTGTACACCTTTCAATGTCAAGTTAAAAAATACCATAGTAATGTTGAGCTGTCTCTTAGCTTTTTAACCTTGTAATTTTTTCTACATTTCAAATATGTTAAGGTTTTGACCTTTAATTTCTTTTGTTAGTGTCTCCATTTTTTGTCAAAAACTTATGTATGGTATTTTTGGTTTCATTTTTTACCTGTTCATTGAAATTTGAAGCAAATTACATTTTTACAATATAGACTCTATTTTATACATATTAAAAAATTGTTTTCAATTAGTTTCCACAAAAATTAGGGGGTGCATGGTCAATTTTCTATTTTTCAAGATGTGTCTCACTTCAAAAATTAATAAAAAATCACATATTCATTAAAAATTTAACAAAAAAATTGAGCATAAACTACATGGTGTTAGCTATTTTTTTATTGAAATGATTTTTGAAATACTAAAAAAAGAACATTTTAGAAGGGCCACACCAAATGTTATGTTAGGCTTTCTTGACAAATATAGAAGCACTTTTTGTGGTCCCCAATTTGAACCCCTTAATCTCCACCATTAAAAAAAGTTTAGAAAGTAGATTCAAAGCACTACAACACTTGTTCTTACTGCATCTTCAAATTGTGAACATAACTATTTTCAATTTCTCATCTAAGATAATTTTCTTGATTTAAAAAAAAAAGTGACCACTTAAGACCCCCCTTTGGTCCCCCATTTCCATGCTCACACCCTTATATCACATATTAAGTCTTTGGATGGACTCAAATTTTTTCATCATTTTCATACGATCGTTATGGAAAAATGTAAATAAGAAAACAACTCTTCAAAAAGAAAGCTAAGGAAAATAGACTCAATTATCTAGAAATACAATAATTTTACATAATTTATAGTATGCTTTTAGATATGACTTTTATTAAAGTTTTAATGCTCATTTAATAACATATATACATTTTTTTCTTGATAAATATGAAATGCCTCATTAGTTATCTTTTAATATGTTTTTGATTAGAGGTAAATAGGTTTTGAAGGGGCCCCAAAACCCTTTACAAAAAAGAACAGCTGAAGCAAAAGATAACTAAACAACGCAAACAACAACCAAAACACAACAAACCAACAACACGACAACAACTAAAAAGGAAGGACAAAAACAACATAACTACATATTCTTCAGAATGTTTGCAACTTCCGTGTCGCTTTCCATATTCTTCTGATGTTCATCCATGACTTCAAACATATCTTTAGCAGGGACCCCCGCCTACATCTTGGTCTTATTTCAAGTTCTAGCACCGGATCTAACCACATTTGCCTCATTAGTTAAAGCATTCTGCAATCCAACAACCTTGTCAACCGAAACATCCTCCTCCACATGCCTTTCACCAACACTAGCTTCCTCACCAGGAGTAATCTCCATTCGTTTCTTAGCCTTCTCAAAAGGAATAGAAAGGCCCTTAGACTCATACCTCATAGCAGAATTAGTCCCATCCACGACCTTATCCAATTTCATAATAATCCTTTCCATTTGTTCTTCTAGGGTCAAGATTCTTTGTTCAAATGTTTGCTTCATCTTCAACATTTCCTTAGCAACAATCTTCAGAGAATCATACAGCTCATCAACTTGAGTCTGAACTGATGATTCTCCCACTTTGCTCACAACACCACAAACCCTAACATTAGTCATGTTGAGCTCATGAAATACCCATTTAAACAGTTTAAACAGAGAAATGAAACCCTCCTTAGCCATACCCAACAAATTGGGCACATCCTCCCGATAAAAGTTAAAAACATCCTTTTCTACAACATCACCCTCTTGGGAAGAACTAACCTTATCCTGGCTCACACACACCTCCATACCTTTACCCCTAACCACTGGCATTTGAATCTTGCAAAGAGAGCTAACAATGTCCTTGGCCACCGACCTATTCTGCATCTCCAAGTCCACACTTCGAGATCCCACAGCTTCCTGCCCACTAACCAACTTATGATAATATGTTATATATTGCATATTTGGAAGAATATAAAATTCTTCAAAAAAATTCAATAGATGTGATTTATATTATACATTTGGACATAATATTAAATACATGCATATTCATTGGATATAAATTTATATTAACATTTCACCTACCATATTGCAAATGTTACTAATATAGATATCTTAACTACATCTATCTACAAGATGTTAAGTGATATCAAGCTTGAAGTTCCTATCTATTCTCAATAACAATTTCAATATAAGAACCTCAAAATTGATATCTCTCAACATCTTTTAAATAGATGTACTTAAGTAACTATTATTTATATAATTAATCCAAAAATTTAAAATGTGTTACTTTGAAATTACTCACCAATCTATCTATATAAACATTTTTTTTTAAAAGGTGCAATGCACCCATATTATTAGGGGTAAATGCTTTTCACCAAAGCTATGAACCGGGTGCAAGAAACCACAAGATACTACCAAATGAAGGCACAAGGCCTACGCGCACTTTGGCCCAGTGAGGGATTGAACCCTGGTGGTCGTCGGTACAACCAAGCAACTTGACCACCAAACCACGCCCTTATCGACTATCTATATAAACATTTAAAAAATAATACCTAACTTGATTTTCTAATATCCAACAAAGAATGATCTTAATGCAAGCATCTTGAAAGAATAACCTAACTAGTTTTTTGGATACCTATCTATAATTTCTACTTGATTTGGTTAAAAAAAATCTATCAAAGATTTGAATATTTGCTATATTTAGTTGATAAGATTAAGTGTAGATAATTAATGTGTTTAAAATTTGTATGTAGCCAAACACTTAATCTGCCTTCATTTTCTTTGGACTCTAGTTGTTCATCTGATCACCTCGCCATGATTTGGTAGCCAACATGAAGTGCAAAGAGGTGGAGGTTGGCCATTCCAAGAGCGAAATAGTCTCAATATCTATATAATGACTCACCACTGCAATGATAGGATAGGCATTTGAGATAAAGCTATGTCACCCTCTATTGCTTCTAAAACTAGTATTAGTTCACATAGATATACAACGATTTCATTAATTTTACTAATATTACTTCTACTGAATAGAGATGAAATTTACCATTGTCAAGAGGAATATATCTTTTATTTTTCAGATGTAATCAAATGTTCCTTTCTTACTCTACAGAGACGTTTACATATTGAAGTGGTAAAGATGACTATGGATTAAGAATCCCAAGTTAGTGGAGAAACAAAACTCTTTGAGCTGCTCAGAGTTGCCATCTTCCATCAACTACTCTCATATTTGAGATCGAGAGTGTTTATTGCCACTTAGCATGATCACTTCTACCTCAAATAAGATTGAATACATTTCAAATGATTTTCAATTAATTAATAAATACAATCAAAAGTGTATTTTTAAACTAAATAGACAATAGTTCAAAAGAGATAAATTCTTTCTTCACGAGATAGTTGTGACTGATAGTCTCCAACACCTCTTGTACTTTTTCTTCTACTACCTCTACAATTTTTTCTATCTACACTTACACCTCTTCATGACCAAACCAGTGTTGCCATCCTGCTAATTTGTTTAGTTATGTTGTAGAAGTCTCAAGTTGTGTTCTAAACATTTCAGACAGACTCTATAATGAATTTGCTGATTTAAGGTTTACCACAATGCTTGTGCCTCTATTATTGAATTTGTGAAGAAAAAAATGTTCTTAAGTATCAATTAAATATTTATTGATTTAAGATTCTTATGTATTACATAAGAAATGAAAAAAAAAACTATTAAATTTAATGATATTTAAAAATGATAAATATTTTTAATTTGATAAAGTTGTATTAATTTTTTTATGGATCGGTTAGGAGTTCAATCTAAGATCTCTCATTTATTGTCAGGTGCTCTACCATTAAGCTATCAACCCTCTTGATGACCAATCCATCTTTGGTTTAGGGGTGGCTCATTTTCCTACACCCTCTTGAACCACACTATAGGTAGTCAAGAATCTTAGCTTGGCCTAGCTCTACTAACCTAAGCTTTGATACCATATTAATTTTTTTATGGACCACTTAAGAGTCTAACCTAAGACCTCTCATTTGCTATTGGGGTGCTCTACCACTAAGATATCGAATTATTGGTGACCAAGCCATTTTTGGTTTAGATGTGGCTCAATTTTCAACGAGTTGAAACCTATTATCTATATTATGCAACATAAGAATGTGATGTTAAAGTAAAATCCCTAAAAGTTTCCTCTAAACTCATTTTCCCATTTCATTACATTAATGTCAAACCAATCCTTATAGTTCACAACCTAGTAATTCACTTGCTAATTCAAATCTTTTATTGTCATACTCATCTTTGTTTTTAACATTTACCTCATCCACCTCTATAAAGAACATCATTTTTTTAAATTTTTGATGTGCATACTTTCAATTGTGTTCAATTGTGTTTCAAAATTTATTTTTCATTTTTATAAATTTAAATGAATATATAAATTCATTACTTAACATATTTTAAAAAAGGAGAAGCTAAACTCTCGACAAAAAGCACCTATGTAATATTATAACATAACACCCATCCCCCATCCCACACGCTGGACAAAATGCACCGACAGAAAGACTTGACAGACTGTGCTGATGAACATTTAAGCACCTGTCGTTTTGATTGTTGTCAGGTGTCCCATCGCTAGTAAAACGTGGCAGTGTCAAAGAGTTTTGAAAATCATAATTTCGAATGCACAAAAAACCCCAAAGCTGGCCATTTCAAAATAATTATTTGGAATGGACAAAAAGCCCAAAATGTCGCCATTTTCAACATTCGCCATTTTGCAGGTTGCTTGAGAGTGTGGTAGGGAGTTGTAGGAATTTGAAGGCTGAAGCAGAGTGACAACTCTACCTACCAAAACACATTTGACGAGCATGAGAAAATATGTATATATGTCAGAAATATATGCCATTTTATCATTTTTCTTAGGAACTGTGAAGAATTTAACAATTATTCATTGCAAATATGGGTTTTCATTGATGGGAAAATAAAGGGTTTTCTTTGTGAAAAAGGGGGTTTCATTTGAAATGCAGAATTGTTTATGTGTTTTTGTGTTGAGGGTTTTTAAATTTTTCTATTTTAATGTTCTCACAACACATAACTTTTAGAGGAAGCCAAATGAAATAATTGACAACCCATTGTGGAAATATGAGTGAAATAATTAAATATCATTTAGAGAAACCATAAACCATACAAAATATATAACTAGGGTGGAAAATGCAATGTAAGTTCTCCAATGAAATGATAAATTTTTAAAACCACATAAATCCCATAACATTGCCATTTTTGACATTCTCATTTTGAAGGTTGCTGGTGAGCTTAGAAGGGAGTTGCAGGGGTTTAGAGGCCGAAGCAGAGTGACCATTCTCTGTACCAAAACACATGCGAGTAACTAGCTAGTAGGTATGTATATCTATAAGAAATATATGCCATCTTTCCCTTCTGCCTAGGGACTATGAAGAATTGAACGACTATTTGTTGCGAAGATGGGTTTCATTGACAGGAAAACAAGGGTTTTCATTTTTCCTTAGTGTGTACAGGGTTTTACAACATTGTGTGGGTTGGAGGTTCCATAAATTATGTACTCACCTTGCACCATGTTTTCCAATCTACAATCATACTGTGCATGTATATTTGGATAATAATAAGAAATATAATGTATATTTGGATAAATGCATAATAGCATTTCCCTTTTTTCATTTGATTGGAACAAATAAAATGCTTGCATTATTTGTAGTGTTGGAAAACACACTGTCCCATGTTTGTTAGTTTATTATGAAAAGTTTTGTTTTGTTATGACCAAGAATGTAATGAAGCCCACTTTCAATTTTTTGAACAACTCTTTGCTATAGTCAAAATGACAATTCACTTTCTTCATCTAATTGGAACAAATAAAATGCTCGTATTATTTGTAGTGTTGGAAAACACATTGTCTCCTCTTAGTTATTCCCTTATGAAAAGTTTTTGTTTTGTAAGCTCCAAAAATGTAATGAATTCCACCATATTTTAGAACAACTCTTTGGTGATGTAATATGGCATTTCCCTTCTTTCAACTGATTGGAACAAATAAAATGCTCACATTATTTGTAATGTTGGAAAACACACTGTCCCATCCCGATTATTCCCTCATGAAATTTTTTTGTTTCATAAGCTCCAAAAATGTAATGAAGTCCACCTTTGAATTTTATAACAACTCTTTGGTGACGTGAATATGGAATTTCTCTTTTTCATTTGATTGGAACAAATAAAATGCTTACATTATTTGTAATGTTAGAAAACACATAGTCCCATGTCAGTTAGTTTGTTATAAAAAGTTTTGTTTTATTATGCTCCAAGAATGTAATGAAGACCACTTTCAAATTTTTGAAGAACTCTTTGGTATAGTCTAAATGACATTTTACTTTCTTCATCTAATTGGAACAAATAAAATGCTCGCATTATTTGCAATGTTGGAAAACACACTGTCCCATGTTAGTTAGTTCGTTACGAAAAGTTTTGTTTCATTATGACCAAGAATGTAATGAAATCCACTTTCAAATTTTGAACAACTCTTTGGTATAGTCAAAATGACATTTCACTTTCCTCATTTGATTGGAAAAAAAAATGCTCACATTGTTTGCAATGTTGAAAAACAATTGTCTCCTCTTAGTTATTCCTGCATGAAAAGTTATTGTTTCTTATGCTCCAAAAATGTAATGAAGTCTACCTTCATATTTTAGAACAACTCTTTGGTAACGTAAATATGCCACTTCTCTTTTTCATCTGATTGGAACAAATAAAATGCTCACATTATTTGCAATGTTGGAAAACACACAGTCCCATGTCAGTTGGTTCATTATGAAAAGTTTTGTTTCGTTACAATCGAAGAATGTAATGAAGACCACTTTCAAATTTTTGAACAACTTTTTGGTATAGTTGAAATGACATTTCACTTTCTTCATCTGATTGGAACAAATAAAATGCTCGCATTATTTGCAGTGTTGGAAAACACATTATCTCATGTTAGTTAATTTATTATGAAAAGTTTTTGTTAATTTATGACCAAGAATGTAATGAACTCCACTTTCAAATTTTTGAACAACTCTTTGGTATAGTCAAAATGACATTTCACTTTCCTCATCTAATTGGACCAAATAAAATGCTCATATTGTTTGCAATGTTGGAAAACACACTGTCTCCTCTCAGTTATTCCCTTATGAAAAGTTTTTGTTTCATATGCTCCAAAAATGTAATGAAGTCCACCTTCATAATTTAGAACAACTCTTTGGTGACGTAAATATGACATTTCCCTTTTTTCATCTGATTGGAACAGATAAAATGCTCACATTATTTGCAGTGTTGAAAAACACACTGTCTCCTCTCAGTTATTCCCTCATGAAATTTTTTGTTTCATACACTTCAAAAATGTAATGAAGTCTATCTTCAAATTTTAGAACAACTCTTTGGTGATATAAATATGGAAATTCCCTTATTTTCATATGATTGGAACAAATAAAATGCTCGCATTATTTGTAGTGTTGGAAAACACAGTCCCATGTCAGTTAGTTCATTATGAAAAGTTGTTTCGTTACAATCCAAGAATATAATGAAGACTACTTTCAAATTTTTGAACAACTCTTTGGTACAATCGAAATGGCATTTCACTTTCATCCGATTGGAACAAATAAAATGCTCACATTATTTGTAATGTTGGAAAACACAATCTCCTCTCAGTTATTCCGTCAAGAAAAGTTTATGTTTCATACACTCCAAAAATTTAATGTAGTCCACCTTCAAATTTTAGAACAACTCTTTGGTGATGTAAATATGGCATTTCCATTTTTTTATCTGACTAGAACAAATTAAATGTTCGCATTATTTGCAGTGTTGAAAAGCACATTGTCCCATGCCAGTTAATTCGTTATAAAAAGTTTTGTTTCATTACAACCAAGAATGTAATGAAGTCCACTTTCAAATTTTTGAACAACTCTTTGCTGCAGTCAAAATGGCATTTCACTTTGTTCATCTGATTAGAACCAATAAGATGCTCGCATTATTTGCAGTGTTGGAAAAACACATTATCTCCTCTCAATTATTCCGTCATGAAAAGATTTTGTTTTGTACGCTCTAAAAATGTAATGAAGTCCACCTTCATATTTTAGAACAACTCTTTGGCGACATAAATATGGCATTTCTCTTTTTTCATTTGATTGGAACAAATAAAATGCTCGCATTATTTGTAGTGTTGGAAAACACATTGTCCCATGCCAGTTAGTTCACTATGAAAAGATTTGTTTGAGTATTTTGGAGCTAAAAAAAATTAATTTAGAAAACAAATTGTCCCATGTCAGTTAGTTTTGTCCAAGCATTTTATTTGTTGGCAATATATATATATATATATATATATATATCAGTGTTGGAAAACACACTGTCCCATGTCATTTAATTTAGTCTGAGCATTTTATTTGTTCTAAATTATATTTTGCATTTATTTTTAAATCATATGAGGAAATTGAAATGTAACTTTTAGTGTAAGTGTTGCTTTAAATTGTGAAGGTGAATAAACTTCACTACATTTTTACTGTCTACAAAACTAAAGGTTTTCATTAGACTCATGTTGTGTACATTTAATTATGTCAAACTAATAACTTGTAATTTTCCTCGGACACAAAGTACCTAAGTTGTCTTGTCCATCAAACCTTTTTCAAGAACTTTGCTAACATTATTATCCTTTTTAGAGAGAGTAAAAAAGTAATTTGAATAATCTTCCTCTTGTAGCACAACTTTTAATGCACTTCCAATCAATGTTCACCACAGTTTGGATAACTCCTCTTTTATCTCATTCAATCGAAATGAGGAAAGCGGAGTTAGCCAAGGTGTGATAATTGAGTGGAATGCATTAAAAGTTGCTTCAAGAGCAAGAATATTCAAATTCCTATGTACTCTTTTTGAAAAGGATAATAAGTTAGGGAAATTTGAGATTTATTTTTTATGGACAAGACAATTTCGTGCAATTTGTCACATGAAAATTACAAGTTATTAGTTTTGCAAGTGACACTTATGAAGCTTCAAAACTAATAGACATAGTGGAAAATATATTGTGTTGTAGAAGTTATTCATGATAGAATTTACTTGTTCAACTCCACCCATAGCAGCATCTCTCACTTTATTTTCCTGCACAAATTGTTGTGCAATACAAAACCTCTTTAGTTTGTCCACTTGTGCATTGCCATTTTCCCTTTGCTTCTATTGCACATGCACCTTCCTCGACTTCTCAAGAGCATGGAGGATCTCTTCAGTCAATACATTATCTATCTCACTCACTTTGCTCTACTTCTTTTCGAGTGTTTTTAGATAAAATTCCTTTTTCATTCCATGCATTTTAGTACCTGTTGCCTCCAATTCTACATTTCCATTTTCCTAGTTCACATAGTGCACATGCTTCTTTGTCAACTTCTCAAGAGGAACAATCTCTTCAGTCAATACATTATCTATCTCATTCACTTTGGTTTGCTTCTTTTCAAGTGTTTTTAAAGCAAAACCTTTTCCATTACATACTTTCTACTACTTGTTGCTCGAGTTTTGTGTTGTCATTTTCCCATTGCGTATACTACACATGCACCTTCCTCAACTTCTCAACAATAGGGAGAATCTCTTCACTCAATACATTATCTTTTATCTATCTCATTCAATGTGGTCTGCATAAATTTTGAAGGTGATCTTCATTACATTCTTACTATGTACTAAATAATTTTTTTCATTACGTTCATACTGTCTATATATGCATGTTGGAAACACTGGATGTCTAATCAAATTGAGCTGACGGGTGACAACCAATTGGGTTGTTACTGTGTTAATCAAAAAAGGTTTTGATTACATTCATACTATTGTCTAAAATTCCAGGTTGGAAAACATTGGGTGTTATAAAACCTGCAACCCACATACCGTTCTAAAACCCTTTACAAGTGGCAACCCAATTGCTTAGTCACCCCTCACCTCAATTTGGTATTTTTTTGTATTCCCCACATGCAACTCCTCCCCGTGCTCGCGCAAGTCACAAGGCCCAATTTTATTAGTCGACAGGAGGTGGGAACCGACCTGACGACGCTATTATCTCCTTGCTACCGTTTCCCTAACATTTGCTCCTATATGTTGGTTTTCACTTTTATCCCCCGTATGGCAGGCCTCACACTACGTCGTCTCATCATGTTATGTATTTTTTAATGTGTTTTTTTATGTACATAGGTGTGTTTTGTTATGAGATTAGTTGTGTCCCATTACATTCTTACTGTGTACTAAACAAAACCTTTTCATTACATTCATATTGTCTATATATAATTGCATGTTGGAAAACACTGGATGTCTAATCAAATCGAGTTGAGGGGTGACAAACCAATTGGGTTATTACTGTGTTGATAAAAAAAGGTTTTGATTACATTCATACTGTTTTCTAAAATTCCAAGTTGGAGAACACTGGGTGTTATAAAACTTGCAACCTACATATTGTTCTAAAACCCTTTACAAGTAGCAACCCAATTGCTTAGTCACCCCTCACCTCAATTTGGTATGTTTTGTGTATTCCCCACCTACATCTCCTTCCTGTGCTCTTCACCCTTTAGGTTTTAGCATGGAGAATGAAACACAAAGTGTTTTCCAACCTATAATTATTTTGTGCATTATCATATTTAACCAATGTGATAACCTGCTATTTTTTGGTCAATCAAGGTGATCACCAAGGTTTTCATCGACTTCTTAACTTGTATTCTTGCATAACCGATGCACACTGTGATTTGCAATGAATGTGTCTATAATAATCTGTATTTTTTTAGTTGTATGTACAAGTAATGATATAAACAAAAGTTTGATAGTGGTACGTGGTATCTTTCTTGTTTGTTTTCTCTTCCCTTATTGATTATGCAAATAATGGCCGCTTCATATGCGAGGAGAGATGAGTTTTTCATATATCTGAATGAACTTTCAGTGCTTCAGAGTTCCAACAGAATGGTAAAATGGAAGATATAATTGCTAACATATATTACTAGTATTAGCGATAGGTTAAATTGGAAATTAAATTCCTATTATATAGTTTAATATGTTTGTTTATTGTCTGTACAAGTTGGCATGTTGCAATCAACACAACAACAATTAATTTAGTATAAAATGAATTCTTTGTAGCACCAAATGTCTTTAATTTCCCACTTTAATCTATCGCTAACACTTGTCTTTCTTCTAGGACATTGATATAGGCGAGGAAACAAAATTGAATAAAACAAGGGCATGTGGATTGAGAAGAATGCTTCAAGAGACGCAAAGCTTTTGCACTAAATACAGGAAATTCTAGCTATCATAACTTGAATTGCAAGTATATTGGACAGTTAAATTTCCAAAATTTATTTTGCATTTAGAAGTTTTTATTTATTTATAGATGAGATGCTTAGTGTGGGGGATGCAAACAATTTGTAGTTTAATTTAAATAAAATAACTATTACATTATTATGTGTATTATATCCAAAAAATTTGCGTGAATCATGTTTCCTCCTTGAAGTGTGAGTGTTACACAGGAAATGTTTAAAGCATTAGTGAAGGGTGATACTGCATCCTTTTAATTATCCTCCTCATAATTCATTTGTGTTAGTTTTAGGATGATTTCTCCAACACTACATCGGTATGATTTATCTCCCAAAATAGAACAAGAACCTTTGAATCCTTGGTAATTAGATCAAATGTATTTGCAAAAGAACATAATATTTATCATTTTACATTAGAGTATTTCTCCATTTAAATCATGTACCTTTGTTTAGTTATGAAGCATCGTTGCATAGTTGGGTTTCATAAAGTTGTGATTAAGGAACACTGTTATTGTAATTGTTTTTACTTAGTATAATATACCATACAAACTGCAAAGGTGGGACCAAAATAACACACAAATGACCGTTAGGCTTCCCAAATTTTGTAATGGAATTGTTGTTCTGTAAACACAATGCAAAACTTCTATAAACACAATGTGTTTTGCAATGTTGCCTCTTTACAAATATGAGTATTCCTTGTTGCCCATTTTAGAGCTTTAGAAACACAATGTGTTGTCAATTGTGCAAATGCTTATGCGGATGCAACTAATCTCCCGACAAAAAGCATCAATGCACATACAAAGATGCATAAAACCATACATTGAAACATACATAACATGATGAGATGACGTAGTGTGGGGCCCGCCAGACGGGGGATAAAAGTGATAAAACCAATAGACGAGACCAAACGTTATGGAAACAGTAGTGAGGAGATAACAATGCCGTTAGGTCGTTTTTCCCTCCTACTGACCGATAAAATTGGGCCTTGTGGCTTGTGCGATAAATTATCATTTTCAGAGCTTTTTTTTGGCACGAGAATTGGAGGTGGACTGACATGTGCATTTTTAGTTTGGAGAAAGGTGGAACACACTATGTTTTCTGCTTGCACGTTGAAATATGAAGGTTTGACTGCACGTGGAGGAGTTGGAGGAGAAAACTAACCAAATTGAGGTGAGGGGTACTAAACAATTGGGTTGCAGAGGGTTTCACAACACTATTTGGGTTGCTTGTTTCTTAACACCTAGGGTTTTCCAACATGATTTTTTACAAAATAGAATTAAGTGCGTACTATGAAGTACACTATGTATTAACGACTAATAGAGTCCGACTTTAATGAGAAATGTGCTATTTGGTAGAATAGAACCCGATCTAAACATTTGTATATCTGCATTTCAAGACAATGCTTGGGTATCAGTAAAGGTAGGCTTCAAAACACAATATTTCCCAACCTGCACTACACAACGTTCACCATTGTCAACAAATTTATTCATTATTGCCAATAATGGCAAGAAATTGGTGTTCTTGCTATTTGTAATGCAAACCTACATATACGGGCTTAAAAATCACAAGGGCTTGGGTATGTTGTGATGTGGAGGTTGACAAATGCAATGTGTTATGAAGCATGCAATTTTTTATATCACATAGGCAGTGCACATTTAACTGCCTACCTTGAAGCTTGGTCCATGCCATTAAGTTTTGTTGACAAATGACAACGTGTTTTCAAACCTCGTATTTGTGTGAGGAAATTCAAAGTTGAACACGGAAAAACTGAATTGGTTAGTCACACATGAGTTCAATTTGGATAGTCTTCCTCATTTGTGATACTTCTAGACTAAACATTAAAATTGCAAAATTATAAAACCCTCCACAACAAAAGCACATAATGAACTCTGCATATCAAATGAAAATCCCTTTTTGCAAGGAAAACCCTTGGAAACCCATCAATGAATACCACTTTTTGCAAAAAATATCCATTCAATTCTTGAAAGTCCCTAGGCAGAATGGCTTATATTTTTGGCAAATATACATACATGCTAGCTAGTTGCCTGCATGTCAAATGTGTTTTGGTAGGGAGAGTGGTCACTCTGCTTCGACCTTTGAACGCCTACAACTCCCTTCTACACTCTCAAGCAACCTACAAAATGGCGAATGTCAAAAATGGCAACATTCTAGGCTTTTTGTCCATTCCAAATTATGATTTTAAAAACATGATGATTATGATGCATCTGACATGCGTTTTTGCAGGGAGAATAACCTCGTCCAATGAGCAGAAGCTAATATCCCTACAAAATATAGTAAAATCAATCTATTATCCCTGAAAAAATGTATGTCTTAGACATGATAACATAATCAAACATGTCTTATCCTTGAAAAAGGGAAATACATTATCATGTGTAAGCCATGTGGTTTTGTAGGGAGATCACCTTCTATAATTGGACGTGGCTATTCTCCCTAGAAGAATGTATGCCAGAGGCATCATAACATATAAAAGCACATTAAAACACATTAAAACTTACAAAAAACATACACCACATGATGGGACAACGTAGTGTGGGGCCTCCCAAGATGGTGGATACAAATGACAAATTTGGTAGACGGGAGCAAATGTTACAATGATAGAAGCGAGGAGATAATGGCGGCGTCAAATCATTTTTCTTTCCTTCCATCGGTTGTGACATCATGGCAGGAGTTTGACCATAAAACTCACCGACTCGCTGGCTTCTGTGAGAAGCTATCCTTTTCACTAAATTTTGTGCACCCACATACATTGGAGGCGGACTAACATGAGTAAGACCTGGATTCTAAATTGTAATGACTATTGTTTTTCAAGAAGAGGTTTTCAAATATGATATTGCACAAAATAATTGGAGGTTGGAAAACACTCTGTGTTGTGAGTTCTTTCATTCTCCACGTTGAAAGCTGAAGGTTTGAGAGCACAGGGGGGAGTTACAGGTGGGGGAATATATAAAACTATCCAAATTCACCAGAGGGGTGAGTAAAAAATTGGGTTGTTACTTGTCAAGGGTTTTAAAATGGCATTTGGGTTGTAGGTTTCATAACACCTAGTGTTTTCCAACTTGCAATTACACATTATTGGCCTCACCGTTGCATGAAAAGGGCGACCTATCAATTCCCAATACAAGTGTCAGATAAGACCTCTATAAAAACATGACAACTGGGCATCTTTGGAGCAACTTTGTAATATTTGCAAAACAAGCTCTTCTCTCAAGCACACAACACCAACTCTTCTAGAATTTGATCCATTGAGCTCCATGATGTAAAAAGGTGTCATCGATGTATGATAGAGAGAAGATCATGTTTTTACAAATAAGAAAGGTACACTCCAAAGCTGCCCAACTGCCATGAAATGTTGTCATATTTTTATAGAGGTTACTTCTAGAGGTCAGAGGATAAAACATGCTGCATATTTGATGTGGGATTTTCAAGAGATTTCCAATGGTATAATTTGCATATATTGATGTCAAAACAAAACAAAAATGCACAACATATTGGCAAGGTGGAAAAAATAGTGGGTTCTGTGTTATGTAATTCTACTTGTTCTAATTTTGCTTCATATGGTCAGGATGTGAAAGCTAATAATTTCTTTGATGCAGGTATACAAGATGTCGCCTAATGGAGAAGCATGGGTCTCTAGTTGGTTGACCAACTACCACCCATATCTTCCATGTAATGTCCTCGTTTAGATAGAGGAATTGAGTCTCCCATACACGTTGCGGGAAAATATGTTAAGGTGAATTGACAGAAAAGGGCCAATGTGCAATGACGTCAAATATAATAATTATGCTCATTTCTTTAATTGCATCTTCGATGTATGGACGAAAGTGAGCATGGACATTGAATATCAAAATATAGGAATAGAGATTGTCAATTTATGTGACTGGCCAATTCGTTTTACCAAGAGATGCGAGACCTTTTCCTAACTGAATGCATTTGGGAGGTATCCATTAAACCAACAGTAATCATCCATAAACACAATCTTCCCAACAAGGAGAGAATGTAAATTATGAGATTCCTTAAGGGGGAATCTTGAATTAGTAATCACATGGGTCCTATCAAGGAATGGTTGCTTGTTGTGTTCAAATTCAACTACACTATTAGGTTTGATGATCAACTTTATTATAATTGGTATCATAGTCAGGTAGCGGGTATGAATCTTATGGTCATGATTGGGGGGATTGTTGGAAGCTCGACGCTTCCACCCCTCAATCGTTGACCGCGTGATTCACAATATGGTTTAACCACCTCCTATGAATCTTATTTGACACTTGTATCAGGAATTGGCAGGCCAATGTTTTCGTGCAATGACAAAGCCAACACACATAGACAATATGAATGTAATGACAATGTTTTGGTTACTTACACAGTAAGAACGCAATTGGTTGGTCACACCTCAGGTGAATTTGGATACTTTTATGTATCCTCCACTTGCAATTATATTGACAGTACGAATGTCTTGGAAGCCTTTTGTTTCGTAAATAGTAAGAATGTAATGAAGTTCACCTTCAAAATATGTAATAACTCTTAGTTACAACATAAATTGTATTTGAATTTCTTCGTATGATTGAAACAAAGAAATGCACAATGTGGGTTGTCAATTGTTTCATTCTACATGTTTAAATCTAAACAGTTGAGAGCACAAGGAGGAGTTGCAAGTGGGGAATACATAAAACTAACCAAGTTGACCTGAGGGGTGACTAACCAATTGCGCTGTTATGTGTAGAGGGTTTTACAACACTATGTCGGTTGCAGGTTTCTTAACACCTAGTGCTTTCCAATTTCATTACATTCTTGCTATGTACAAAGAAAAAAGTTCTCAAGAAAATTAGAAAACATACCAAATTGAGGTGAGGGGTGACTAACCAACTCGGTTGTTACTTGTAGAGGGTATTAGAATAGTATGTGGGTTGCAAGATTTATAACACCCAGTGTTTTCCAACCTGGAATTTCACATAACAGTACGAATGTTTTGAAAAGATTTTGTTATTTAGACAATACAAATGTAATGAAAGGAACCTTCAAAATTTACCACAACTATTAGTTACAGTAAAATTTGCAATTCAGTATCTTCATGTGATTGAAAAATAAATGCACAAAATAATTGAAGGAATACATGGTGGGTTGCAAGTTATTTCATTATGCAGGTGGGGGATACATAATTGAAACCAAATCGAGTTGAGGAGTCACTAACCAATTGGGTTGTTATGTGTATAGGGTTTTACAACACTATGTGGGTTGTAGGTTTCATAACACCATCTCTTTTCCAACTAGCAATTTTTTTGACAGTATGAATGTATTGAAAACTTTTTTTTATTTAGATAGAAAGAATGTAATGAAAGGAACCTTCAAAATTTATTAAAAGTCTTAGGTAGACTAAAAATTGTGTTTCAAATTCCTCTTATGATTGAAAAAATATATGCTTTCTTGTAGCAGACGGTGCAATAAATTTTGGAACTTTAACTATTCATAACACTTGCAACTATTTTACATTTTACAACCAACTAGGGATGCATACATTAAAAGGGAAAGTGCTTTGTACAGTGACAAATGTTGTTGAGATGGTCCACACACTTGATAGGGTGTGTAGTAGTGCATCTCCTTCAGGATGATCATGTTCAACAAACATGTGGGTAAGATCCACCACTACTGTATTTGACTACAAATTCCGACGAATGTTTGGTGACATCGACAAAATATTGTCAACTTATTGACACAACACTGATTTAAATTTCGTCGCTGGATTTTCGTCGCTTTAACAACCAATTATTATATGTCGAAACCATGACCCAACATCGTCGGTTAGCGCCACGGAAAATGTTGGTGGTGTCCGTCGCAAAATCAACGTAACTTCGTCCATCTATCGACGCAAAAAATACAAAATGTTGCAGAACGCCCATTTGAAATCATTGAAAAAATACCAAATGTTCGTCCATTTTTTGATGAGGTGGAGAAAACTGTCGTTGCCGTTACGACAAAAACTACATCGCGTGTACAACAACCTCGTCGCAAATTTTTGTGGTTCATCGGGCTATGTTTGTCGAAATTGTGATGAAACCCTGTAGTTTTTTTTTTTAAATTATTCGTTCAAACATCTTCCCTTCCTAACACAGTTATATTTATGGGTTTTGTTCTTTGCATGAATAATTTGGTCAATGTGTCTTTCAGTATAAGTCACTCCGACAAGTATTTGTCTTTCCTTGCATCCTTTATCGGTGTAGCGTATCCGATGTAATCCTATCAAAGAGACTTTGTTCTATCAGACCCAAATTTATTCATTACTTCCAATGGTGATACTCCCACTGATGAATTCCATCGACACAACTTTCACCGATGGTGCCTTATTTTATCCACTATGTCGGCGTAATTTGAGATATGTTTCCCGACCAAATGTTATTGGTGTAAGATGTGTCATTGGGTGGTCCATTTTCTGTTGTTTCGATATCAATGTGTTCCTCTGATGAAATATATCGGTGTACCTCATGCCGAAATCCCGAGTGAGTCTATCTTTTACTTTCTTGAATAACCCATCGGTAGAACAAAAAGAATGTGTCCTTGATACAAGCCTTTTATCTTCATTGGAGTAGTATATGAGATTAGAATTGTCATTTACTTCACAAGTGATATTCTTTTTTCCTTTGATCATAAATTTCTTCTTTTCTTCTTCCGTTGTATCTTATCAACTCATTCATTCTTCACATCATCAGAGAGATCTCTCTTCACAATATGCTTCTCTTGTTAATTTACTTTTATTACCACATCATCATTCCCGGGTTGTCACCATTTATTATCCATCTTGGCTCACATCAAAATAACACTATATATATTCATCTCATCTTATTTCAAATGGTCACCATCACTCTTACTAGGAATTCATATGAAATGTGACTAAGGCGAAGAGGCCTCACACCTCTATATAATCAAACTATGTCTAAACTTTTAATTGGTTCCAATTAACCATCAAGGAATCACCCATATTAGGGTTCACTTTTTAATGCACTAGGTTCATATACTATAATGAAACCTAAGCACAGAAGACTCGAGGTCCAAGTGTTGAACCTGAGTGCTCTAATACCAAAATGTAATGACCAGAAAGAAATAAAAAAAAAACACATATACTAATTACATTCTTAAGTTTATGAAAAGATCAAAATACTATTATTGCTATAATCAAATGGAATAACATACATCAATGAATCAAGGTATATTAAAAGAATCTCAAATAAATGATTTATTAGTTTAAAAGAGAACCATCTTTATTCAAAGTAAATAACTTATAGGTACCACATAGTTGACCATTCTAAGGATGCTTACTCAAGAAAAACTAGCTCATCAATGTGTCATCCACCTAGACCTACAATCAATTGTTAGTGAATAGGGGTTTGCCTTGGTCAAACCCTGTTTTGGTATTCAAACCTTGAAATGAAATGAAATAAAATAAATGAATCAAGAATGATCACATTATGACGTTGCAACTCAACAAACTTTGGCATTAAGCTCTTGCTTGATTTTGATAGATCTTGTCTTGAATGCTCTTGAATCATGAAATCCTTATCACAAATATTAGCTCAAATACAAACATGATATGTGGATGATGATTAGGCATTGTGGGTTACTATTATAACAATGACGGTAATAATCTTTTGCTTATAAAAGAATACCATATAGAAGGTAACACAACTTAATGTTTTTGATGAATAAGATTCCTAATTTTACTTGCAACATACTTCATATATTCAACATATCATTCGCTTCCTCTTATTCAAGATATTCAATCTAAACTACAAATTCAACATATTGACCTACTCATTTTCCTTCTAACACATACCACATCTATTAAGCAAGTCCAACTAGTTAATTCTAATAAACTTAATCACTCAATTCAACATATTCATCAATTCATCCAAGGATTTATGTACTATCTTTACATAGTCCAAGCTATATAGTGGTTAATCAATACCATATTTTAGACTCATGTTCCAATATCGAGTAACATTTGTCTATTTGAATATCATTAAGGCATTGCCTTAGGCAACAATTGCAAATAACTACCAAGTAAAACATGTACTAAATATTCCATCCTTAACATCTCACATCTACCCACTATTTTCATCATATTTGATTATTAAGATTACCCTTTTAACATGAAAATATAATGATTTGAAAATAGTAAATCATGAGTTATTTATCTATAACCCAACAATAGATAAAGACAACGAGACAACTTACACCCCAATAATAGATATAAGAAAAACCTTTTTAAATCTACAACCTTCAATAATCACTACCCTAAAGACACCATGAATTTCAAGGAGTTCAAGATATTAAGTTTCCAAAAGTTAAATCCATCCCTCAATCCAAATCCTTTTACCTCATGTTTTCATGTAGGTATACTTTATCATCACGTAAGTTGTATAAAGATCTTTAAAGCATCATAAGCATAATTACTTTTCTACAAGGACTTTACCAGGGTCTAGTTTTCTATATGGTTTCGTTCCACATGATTCCATATTCTATGGTTTGTGAGATTCTTCTTCTAGAAGTTCAGCTAGCTGAAAATGTTGCAGCTTCACATTCTCATAAATAATAGCTTTTAGAAGAATATGGGCGCCATCAAGCACCCAACTAGAGAGTTTGAACTAAGTGAATAGTTCCACTCTTATTCCCAACACATTGTAAAATATCAAAATTTCCTAGTTAAAATTTTAGACTCTTGTACCTCCAATACAACGAAATCATAAATATCATATCATAGTATCAAACACCCATCAAAGAAAGGAAATTAACAATGGAATGACCTAAATCATTGATAATGATTTGCATTCAATCCAAACAACACCCTAACATAGAGAAACACATAAATATTTTTTTATTTCCTCATGTAGATGTACGGGGCTGGAATTGCTGGAATAATTTTGACATGAATTGTGCAATAAGTATGCCATATGCATTAAGCATTGAAATAACCAACAAATACAACTCAAATGAAGATTAAACTCACTAAATACTGAATAATATGCATTATTTTAAAATAATCACCAACATCTCAAACCCAAACTGGAAACAATGACTAAAATAATCGGTCTGAATCTACTCTAAGGCTTACATTCAATATTTTCACTATGCTTTACACCGAAAGTTGCTTTGGGAGGGACTAAGCTCGTGAGAGGAAGATGAGAATTCAATTGATCAGACTAAAAAAACAAATCATTAAATTAGTGGTCCATGGAAGAGAGGAAAAAGGTCGACCCATGGTTGCGAGTGCAAGGTCCAAATGTCTTGATATCTCTTTCCGTTGCATCCCACAATACTGACTTAGAATCTTAATAAGCACAAGAATGCAGACTCGATTATGATTGCAAGAAAATAATTTTGAAGAGATAAGAAAATGCTTAGCACAAATCACACATCCAATGAGAACCCCCATGCATGCAACAATAACATTAGATCTTTGCATAAACCTCGATATAAGGGTGAAGAAGGAAATAAAAGAATACAATATTGGGCAGGCTAGAAGTCCCCACATCCTTTTATCTATTGCTGAGGTTGAGAAATTATAAGACCCAATTCATTGGGGCATTTGATCACCTATATATATATTACTTCAGATGTAATCCTAAGACCTAGTACATATGTGCATTTACTAAGATAACTAAAGATATTCGGTGGTGGTTGGGTTTTGTTAATTTTCATACCATGAAGTTCACATGCAACAACTACATTAAATGAACACCACCAAATTGTCGCGTAGAATGTCTAACAATTTGGTTCCATGTTGCAAATCCACTGAAGCATTGAAGAAACAAATTCCATCTTACACAAAGCAAAGACCTAAAAGCACAAATAATTCATCATATCAACAATCGTGTATTCTTCCCCAACTAAATGCCCATGATGCAGAATCCAAGAAAGTGAGGCTAACACTAAATGCTAATAAGAATTATACCAACCTCAAACTAATTGCATGGAAAATATCAGAAGAATTCAAATCATTATCCTTCCCGGGAGGTGTGCAAATATCAACTCGTGGTACAAAGTATAAAATAAACACACATCGTAATCAATGATACGATTGGTCTTTAATGTCATTAGACCTCATGGTAGAAACAAGGGAAACAAAAGATGATAAAGCTCCGTGGAACCTCCCAAGTTGGTCTACTACATAAATCTGCCCCATCTTATCTATAATGCAAATCTCAAAGCATATGGGCATAGCGTTGAAAACCCACACATGGAAACTATGGACCCAAATTTGTGTCTTAAGGTTGTGGAATCCCTACAAAAACCCTCATTATCCAATAAAAAAGTAAACAATTGTCTACTAATTTGAAAGGATTAATCACAAAATCGATTTTAGTAGTTGAGACAGGTGTGAATGGAAAAATGGAAGACTTATGGTAAAATTTCAAATATGTGAAGATCTCCTTGGGAAAAAATCTAATAGTCACCTTCTTCTCTCATAGTGGAATAAAGTAAAATATGTTCTTAACATTTTACAGGAAAAAGTTAGTGTAAAGACAACATACAAGTATGTTGATGCCATCATTGAACTGCACACCAAGCTCATGAATCAAAACAAGTATTTTTCCTGCAACGTATGAAGCCCACCTGATTACAATTGAGTTCAAATAGAAATTAAATCCACAATTAATGATTTCCAAACAATACATTCTATTTTTGGTCAGTTGTGTGTGTGAGCGAGAAAGTGAGTGTGTGTGTGTGGGGGAGAGAGAGAGAGAGGTCACTTTTTTGTGGATCTCTGGCAAAATATGTGCATGCTTTCTCATATGATACCTGGGTGAATAAAAATAACAGTTAAACCCAAACCAAAAACCAAACCAGCAACATATAATACATAACTGTATTAATTCTATCCAATGAAATTATTTTATCATCAATGCATGAAGCACATGACAGGCGATTACTAGGTGCAATCCATCCACTCACTTATTCCATTAGTCACTAAATAAGAGAATCATCTATAAAATTGCTACCCATATTGAAAGGTGCCCCTCATATGGATCAAATGGCATGTAAGCAACTAGGGATGATTATTGGGAGCAACTGCAGAATCAATAACCTACCAAACAATATCATGACATCATCACTAGCTACTCATCACATAGTGAATTGTGGATGATTTTAGCATTAACCACATAATTACAATATCTGTATGTTTAATGATTTATTACCAACTGTGTTACAGGGCTCTCTCCTAGACCCCTCATACCCAGACCTAGTTCGAACCACGTACCAGTCTCAAGCCAATTCTTGTGCTGAAATGGTTGGGCTCTTCTCTTTTGTTTCTACGCTACATGAGTACATCCCAAGTTTGTCTAATCCAAACTTATATATCCCTAGACATGGGATCCATTTGTGGATAGCTTCCCCTGCAAAAACTATCATCCATGGTAACATACGAGATGTGTTAAAAAGTAAAATAAGTACAAAGGGTAACATATTGAAGCAAAGAGAACTAATGAAAATCACATAAGCTAAAAGTGCAACATAATGAAATATTGAAAAGTGCATTATCTTATTGAACTTCTCTTTTTTTCGAGAATAGTTTAATATTCTCTACTTAACAGGGCCAATCACGTGGCATTGGAAGCTCATTTGGATTCTCCCTCCCACCCCTTCACATCACTCTCAATTCCCCATACTCAATCATATAACATTAATCATTCATTCATCCATTAATAACATATAACATTCATTCTTTCAGTTTTTACATATTATCAAAAATATGGTTGTCAAAATATCAGTTTTTAACATTCATTAACATATTATGAAAAATATGGTTGCCATAATATGATTACAATCACTTTTTTTTGTTTCTTTTTTGCAGCTAAAAAAGAAGTGGAGTATTGTTTTCTAAATCATCTGTCCCCCCTTCATTTGTTCTTCCCTCTGCTCATGATCTTAATGTATGCCTCGTCATGTACTCATGACGTGGAGGCCGTTGCAAGGGGGGTTTGCTGCAATAACAAAGAAATGTTCAATTGATATGTTTTATTATTATTGTTACAAGTATTTCATTAATTAAAAGAACATTAGAGTGGTGCTCTTTACTTGATGGGGCCACATCATGTTCCCGATCTTGTCTTATAGCCTCATGCTCAACATGCTGAATACCCTCGAAATCCTCTAAAGTTGAAACACGAAAGGTTACATTAATTAATACACACCAATTGCAATTAAATATGTTTAAAATAATATTAGAGTGGTCCTCTTTACCTGATGGGGCCACATCATGTTCCTGATCTTGTCTAGCCTGATCATGCTCAACATGTTGATCACACTCTACATGCTCTAAAGTTGAAACACAAAAGGTTACATTAATTAATACACCAATTGCAATTAAAGATGTTTAATTGTATTAATCCATACTGCGCTTTTGTATAACATATGAATACATCTAGTACCGGGATGCACACCATGACCTTCATTTGCAGGTTGTGCTCCACCCTCACCAGGTTATATTCTAATGTCATGTGCAGTATTATCATTGCTTTCCTGTTTAAAACAAATAGGCACATAATTACTTTATGGTGGAAATTAATATTGAATAGATTGCACAAGTATTCAATTTTAAATAAACTTCATTGAGTTTATTTACCTGCGGTCGATGCAATGGAAGATTGTGTTTGCTCAAGAGTCTTAAGCGCTCACCACATTCCATAGCCTTGTTGGAAGGAAATCTTTAGGTCCTCTTCTGGAACTTTGTTGAATTCGTGAGCCCTACATTTTGCATAAGATCATGAATTTTGCTTCTATGGTGTGATAAAACCAAAATTGTTTGCAATTTATTATTTGGATGCAATATTTCATTTATTGATACTTACAATTCGTGTGGCTAATTTCATATAACCACCAGAGCCAAGTTTGTGTTGCCCGTGTTTTTCTAGTATTTCCTTTGTTGCCTTCGATGTGTCGGGTAGCCTATGAAAAATTTGAAATACGTTAGATTATGTAAAAAAAAAGAGTAATCAGTATATAATTACATTGCTGATAGTATCACATACCTTCCTTGGCCTGGTGGTGTCTTTCCTTTTTTTCTTTTTAGCCTTCTCCTTTCCATCCAACACCAAGTCCTTCCACTCCCTCTCTGGAATCATGGGGGACGCTCGTACTTTTTGTTTTTCTTTAAATGTGACCTATATTGGTCCCTCACATACTTTAGATAGGTACCAACTTTCTTACAGACTTTGGTTCGGTTAAATGTGTTATTACCGAACAACACAACTAAACGGTTAATGAGCTCATCTTTCAAATCTTGATTTTGGGCATTCCATTATGTACGTATGGTGGGCCCAAAGATCTCCAATGTAATATCATTTAGATGTTTATAAAAAACACCATTTCCTACAAGATGATCATGGGATCATTAGTCTAAAGAGAGTGATCAATAAGTAAATTTCAATTGGATTCTATATAATAATAATTAAAACATTTTAAAGTACCTAGGACCTTCTCTATCTTTATGGGAACGAAATCCCCGGTCACCACAAATGTGACCGACAATGTTCCCGTACTAGTAATACAAGAAGATCTGTCATGCCCATAATTTTCACTAGAAAAAACCCACCATTTTTTTTTTGTTTAGTCAAAGATGTTATTATTGTCCTTCATTCACACCATTTTGTTGTGATTATTTACATATGCAAAACACAATGAAGAGATACTTCCTTTTAATTAATGATATACTGTAACGCCCCGCCAGGGAATCCAAAGGACAAAGCATAAAGTATCAAATTAACCGAATAATTTTATTTTTTAAAAGTAATTCGATTACACAAACGTTCTAAGGATTCCAAGACGATGTTACTTAATCATTTACAAATAAGATCATCTCGTTATAATATCAAAATCATAAAACATAATATCATACCACGCTTGAGAATGATCCAATTTCATAAGCTTCATAAAGTCAAGTTACATAACCAGATTACATCAACTGAGATTATATAAATCTCAAATCATCATAATGTCATTACATAAGTTCTCTTATAGTCAACAAGAGAATGCACAATAAAGATGAAGGATATATATCACATTGTCAGCTTCGTTCACGAGTGCGCTCAGGGTCCAACATCACAAACACTGAAGGATCAAGAATCTGCTCCATGAACAAAGTTATCCAAATATAGCAACATTTGTAAGAGGACCCAATGAAGGAAATAACACGGTTTCCTCCCAACCACGTGGAACCCGAAGGTCCACTCCCTCCGTGCTAGGAGATAATGACAGGTCCACAGAACAAGCAAACATACAATAAATTATAATACATGACGTTACATGGCTGATAATCACATACTGGCATAATAATATCAATACACATGAATACTAACAAACTCTCAGAGGCAACAACAGTAATAAAGGTGACTACATAAGAGACCACAAACATGCTTCAGGATAGAGTGTCATCACATAGTTGTTCTAAGTTACCCTGGTGAATCTTCCTAGACTACCGACCCTCATCCAGAGTTACCTTGGCAGTCTCTACCGATTCCCGGCCCTTAGATAAACTCATGTGGAGTCAAATTACCTTTCAGGAAGACAAGGTAGATGACTAAGCCATTCCAGGCCTTCCCAACCTACCCTTAATCTATACAAGCATTAAGGCACTAGGTGAGGCATTCCGTTTATCTTAATTACTTAATGAACTCCAAGTTTAATTGTTAAAGTTTTCACTGAATTAATAACTTCTGATAAGTTACCCTGGCTACCACTTTGGGTTCCGACCCCTATCGAAAGCCACTCTTCCAACATACAAAATCATAACTTACTAACAACAAATTAGGACATCCAACATGCACATAAAGCAAAATCATGAGTATATCCATCACAATCATGACAAGACCATAAAATGCACAATTCCTCCAATTGTGAAAACATAACGTGCATGGCTAAGTCCCAAATCAAGTCATTGCAAATGAACAACAAAATACATGCATAAACACTTTGCTATGCAAATTTATTCCCCAGCCTTTGGAAAAACTAGGACTCCATATCACAAATCAATTTAATTTGCACTTTGATAATTTCAAAACAATCAATCCCACAAAAGGTTTTTTTTTTTTTTTTTAACACTAATCATTAGTAAAGGAATAGTTCAATTAAAAATTTCCTTCATTTACAATTTAAATGCCATATTCAAAGGGATAACATGGCCATCTTATGAATAAAGTAATATATATTTTAAATAAAAACATTCAAATTCTATATAAACTTTTATATTACATATAAACGTTTATTTGTCCCAAAAGAAGCTAAATTTATATTTAACATTAAAATACTAAATAACCAAAATTACTTCAGTAAACTCTTTCACCAATAAAAAAAAAACAAACAACTTAAAATTAAATCATTAATATTAAATATATTTCCAAACAAAATACACAATCTGTTTTCTACAGTCTTCCTTACAAATTAAAAATCAGATCATGCTAAATGCGAATGTCTCTCGTACTAGTCTTCATGCACAAAATTCACACTTAATTGAAGTTGTAACAAGAGTACTCGACTTGTTTGGGGAAAGTTACAGGAAAACAATTTAATTTCAAACAAATTTAACATAGGTAAGCATGCCTTGACTTGCAAAAGATAAGGCATAGGCTGCGGTGAGCCTATGAAGCACAGGAAAATAATGAAAGAAGTGAACGCCATGTATCCACAAACTTAGATTAATACCCAGGCGACTGAATACAATTAGTTGTTGACTCTTAAGCAAACAAAATATGCGGCCCAATACATGTAAAGTTCAATTTAAAAGAGATAACATAAATTGAACATATAATTAACATACCATGCAATCATATCGAACTATAGGATTTTCCTAAAAACAGAGACACTTCAGATGGCTGTACTTACAAGATGGAGAATATGCGCCGTGCGATATACTAACCCTTTACTAAATCGACCAGTCCATTATCAACAATGTCTAAAGAGACATAAACTGGCCATAACAAAAATCAAACTAAACATGACTATACGCTGATTCAAAGCTACAGAATACTACTTAAATCCGGGTTATAGACCAATGATAAATTATAGATATCTACAGTAAGAAGGCTGCGTGCAAGTAAGCTACACAGGATATTATAAATCTGAAAGGCAATAATCTATAGGAAATAGATATTATAAGGTGCAAATATGGAGATTATTTAAAATCTCAACAATTACTCTAATTTCAAGAGCAGCAAATGGAATTAGGGAAGACTGCAAGTTTATATGGCATCATAGTTCCATCTCATGCAGCCACCATCAAGAGTTTTACAAACCAACAAAGTGGAGGGAATTCTTATAAGGATGATTTCGATGTTCCATGTGTTAGATTAGTGCCCACTACAAACCAACATCACTATTCCCAGTAGCGCATGAGTTAAGTGAAAAGTTTGTAAAAGCAAAGAATGAGACTACAGTGTGA
Organism: Sequoia sempervirens; assembly: GCA_007258455.2. Lineage (NCBI taxonomy): Eukaryota > Viridiplantae > Streptophyta > Pinopsida > Cupressales > Cupressaceae > Sequoia > Sequoia sempervirens. The sequence continues at coordinate 39,280 of VDFB02144230.1, forward strand.
ATACTGAAATAACCGAGAAGATTTTGTTTTAAAATCTCAACAACATTCTATGTTCAAGCGCCACAACAACGATAAATGCCAATAAAATCAGTGAGATTATTTAAATCTATACGCCCTACCCTATTAAGTGCTGCCGCTGTGACAGGCAGCTAGCGAATGGAGTAAGGAATCATATTTAAACCTTTAAAATTTTCTATTATGTTAAAGTGCTACAACTATGACAGGTCAACAATGGAATCAAAGAGATTACTCAAACCTCTAAAAACATTCTATTCTTAAGCACTGCTTCAGGGAGGAGTTGCGGATGGATTTAGGAGATTCTATCATTAAAAGGACACAACCTCCGTAATTTAATGCCTTAACTACATCAACCAATATAGTTTCACAGGAAACAAAGACTAAGAGAGGTGTATATTTAAACGCTATCAAGTATAAGATAGATATAATTTGATTAATTCCTACCAATGATATTCAACAAAGAAGGATGCACTGGTGATTCAGAAGAAACTTCAGATCACAATTCAACAAAGCCATAAAAGTTGGTATATATGTGATTCAACAGGGACAACACCATTGATCAAAGAATTGAATTTCAAATAGAGAGTATCGATGTACACAACAAATCTGACTTATTGACATATAAAGATTTCCTAGAGATTTATATTAAGGAAATTTCCTTAAAATCTAAGGATTCAAAACAAATCAACTGCGTGGCATAAATGATTAACCTTCATGGTCAATCTGCAATACATGAAGAATCTAAAAGATAGAGAGGGATGCGCTGGTCATACAGGAGAAACTTCAATTTACGGATACAATTATGTCAATAAGGCTGGAAAACTCACGAACCTATGACAGGACGAAACTCTCAATAAGAGAATTTCTCTACGACAGAAAATCAAAGAGACCATAATAATTGATGTAAATAATGGGCTGATTATATGCCAAATTCAAGTATTGCAATTCCTAAAATTGATCATAAGGAATCGATTCTCTACAGTCATGTCCACTAAAACTCCATTTATTGAAACCAGATTTCATAGCTAACTTGAAACTAAGCATTACTATTTACGTTGGTTGTCCATGTGTAATAAATTCTACAAAATTAATAAAAGGGTAGCTAACGAGCAAGGTTCACACATAATGAATATCCTATAATATATTGCTGAATATAACTATATTCCATTTAAATCTTCTTTATCTTTATTTTGTTATGTTTCTCTTTTAAAATTTGAAAACTCTATTCTAATTATTTCTCTGTTGCATGTGCAAGTCAGGCTGGGAGAAACATTTCTACCGCAACATAAACATTTTCCAGTACAAACAACATTCAAATATAATATTCGAAACTACGGATTAAGAAACTGCAAGAAAATCAAAATGAAGAAAACCTGATAAAGCTTGTTAGTTGAGCTCCAATCAATTCTGCTCAAAACATTGGCTATTTGACAAAGAAATCCAAAACAATCCAGCCCAATATTATGCTTACAATCAAAATCTGAGATGAAAGCTTTTTCCAGAACAACTGCCGTGAAAATTCTTCCAAAACATTGCCGTGCATGAAATTGCAACCCCCAAAAGCTTTTAATGCATTTAATTACCTCAAGTTACAAAACTCAACTGATTGTAGTCATGCATTCCAAAAATTGCTCAATTAGTTATAATCATTAAATATCTAAGATATTATCCTTCAACTCATTTTAAACTTGTTGAAAACAACTCTTTTAAAATATTAACTTTTCACAAGAATCCAGTTTGCACAATTAATTCCATATTACATTTTAAATAATTACCTTTTTCAAAATTAACATTCACTTTTAAATAAATAACTTGTTTAATTTATTTTAATAAATCAAACCTTACTCAAACATTTAATCTAATATTTAAACAAATTTACATTTAATCAAATATATTAACAAATAAGTCATTTAACTATATTAAACAATAATTAATTTCCAAATAAAATAATACAAACAAAATTGACACGACAAGCCAAAGCAACAAATGACAACAGGTGACAAATGGATACTCGTTCAATAAAGAATGATGGTTAAACGAGGACCTGACACTATCTCCGAATCAACATAATTTTATTGGATTAGGTACGCTCAAACTTGACAAGCAAGTGTAGCCGATACCCGGTACCTGTAACTGCATGAAACATCACTGTTAAACATATAAACATATATTAGCAAACACACTGTGAAGAAGAATCGCAACGTAGCAGGGTACTCACGAATGAGTAGTGCTACACTGTCTTCTTCACCAAAACTGACGAGCATTATATAACATAAACAACCATTTCTACATGATAACCACATAACAACTCATAAGCAACATAATCCATATCTCAACATGTCTATCTCAATATCATCACTCAAACACAACCAGATGATCAGGATGTCAAAAGTATCATCCACAGAGTATAAAAACAACATAATGTCGGAGTCATAACTAAAAACAATCAACATAGTATCATAAGCAACTAAAGCATCTATCCATCTAACACAATCAAACTAAGACAGAGTGTCGCAACAGGAGGGACACTACATATACTATACTTTTGAAAATACATGTAACCTAATAATAGTAATATTAGAGCCCCATAAACTATATATAGTCATCATTTTGTTATTAACCTTAGAAATAGTAATAATAGTCCGCATTGATATCAATATTATTGTTTAATATCAAACCGACAAGGGCCCTAGAATAACAAGAAGTTGATATTTAGTTTCTATTCAAAATTATTTTGTGTAACTTAGATGCTTCAAAAATGATACTTGTTTATTTTACTCTCAATTTGACATCGTTAATCTCACTTGCATTGAACCGAGTAAATAATATTATTATTAACCTTGAATTATCCTCAATAGTATTAATAACTCTCAGATTAACAAATATATTATTAATGTCAATAATCGATGATTAAGAATAAATCTCGTATTAATATTACTTTTTCTTTTCTTTTTTTCAGCAAATCTAGGGTGCAGCACATCTTGCAATATTGTCACGTTATTAAATGCCTAATTAGGATACCATCTTGGTGCATATAAAATTCATGAGATAGAACTAAGTCATCTCATCTTAAGCATTGCCTTGCATATTTAACTTTTGTATTTGGGCAATGCCAAAATCATAGGGCAAAGGGCATTTAGATTTTATTCAAGTTACAAAATCTGTATTTCATCTTATTCTCACTTTTAAGGCAAATTGGGATTCCATTTCACTTTTAAAATGCATCCATGTGGATATACAATATTCAGATTTTTTTAATAAAAATTTTAGCATTAGTTTAACAACTTATATCATGATTTATTATTGCTGACTAACAAAGTCAAATTGCTGCTGCAGAAATCATCTTTAGGCACTTTACTGTTCACTCAAAATTGGCAGTTTGAGTGCAGCTATATATTTTATTTTCTCAGATACAATTCCAGATTTAAGGCACAATTTTTTTACAGCAGTTAAAAAAAACTAACATTGGAAGATAATTTTGGCATTTTGTTATATCTTAGTCACTAAATTTATGCTGGAGTTAGTTTAGGTTTTCAGCTTAAGTTTTTGCTATTTATAGTCTTCCATATTTAGCACCTTATTTTTTGTGCTTTATCACCCAATTTTCTGCTGCAAAAGTAGATGCAAGAAAGGTGATTCACAGACATTAACAGCTGATAAAGTTTTATGCCATATGTTTTCTTCTTATCAGATAAAGGTCCCTATGTGAACATCTTAAAACAGATTTAATACTGTTCTATACTTCAGTTCCTTTAACATCATGACTGGGAAAATTGTATGAGTGAATTAATATAGTTTAGATACAAGTATTATTTAACATCCATTTGCATCCGTACCAAATATTTACCTTGAAGGTTAAAGTTGAGAAGCTCAAGCTGTAAATTACATTTGTTCTTCCTCCCCTTACTAACAAATGATTTAAGTTTCTTATGCATTCTCATGCCTTGCGATTATTAACAAGAAAAAAGAACATGAATTTGAGTATTATGGCTCGTATTTGTTCTATTTGTGCTATTACGGTTGGAGTGTGCATTTTTACAATTGTTTACCTCTATGGAAGAGATTCTTATTTACAAATACAAATCTCTCTATATATTTGAGTGAATATGCACATGCATGGCTTTTGGATTATTTATGTCCCTATGGATATTTTCAATATTACAATATGCTAATTTATTTATATACATATAAATCTTTAAAATATCATTTTTCTTTGTGCTAATTAGTCAAAATCATCATCGTCTGACCAAGTGATCTGATATTGCAATGCTACACTTGATTGATCTGTATAAGCAAAGTATCACTATTTTTTTTTAGTAATTAAATATTCTGTTACTCTCACTATCACACTCCTCGAAACAAACTTTGGAGAAGATTAAGATCGGCTAATTATGCAAATGAGCAGGAAACTGACCTTCCCACTTGTGTAGTTCCTCTCAAACTACAGTGGCATTCTCTGACATACTAGCATAGCTACTTCGTAGGACTGGGCCACTTCCCTAGAGTATTTAAGGGACATTTAGTAATTTGACACCTATCACAGCTCTTAGTCTTATCCTCATTCACTTGCCACTTATGAATGTAATTAAACTTTGGCGTATATACAAAGAAAGTATGATATTCTCCACTTTCAAAGCAATTAGAATTTAATTATTCTGACCAAACCATAAATTGTGATGCCCGGTATTCGCCCCTTCTGATTTCTGAACATGGTCATAATATGTGATGACCATTCTGCTTAATTGAGGTTGTAGGTTGAGTGTAGGTGAGTAATAGCAACCGCCTTCCAATAACACAGACCTAGGACAACGAGCTATTCAACCTATCTATGGCACTAAATTTCCATCCTTTTTTTTTTGCACGTCTTGTTCTCTCTCTCTCTCTCTCTCTTTTCCCACTCGATTGTAAGAGAGGGATCGATGCCCAAATCTAAAGGTATTGGTGGTTAGAAATTTCCTGTTCTTTCTCTGACCAAGGTTGTAACTACTTGACTCTCGGACCTTGTGAAATGTTGAGGAGAAGTGGAGAGAATAAGGAGGGTGACGACTGTTGACTCCAAAATGAAAACTACCATAGAGAGGCCACCCCTCTATTCATTAGAATGGTCTAACATTACTTTATGCCCTTCTTTTTAGATTTAACAATTTAGGTGCTGCATTGCACTACGAGATACTGTATACATAAGAATTTGATTATTCATGTGTGTATTTACTTTTATTTGTTATTTCTATTTTGAATAAGTCTATTCATTTCACCATTAAAACTCTCTTTTCTTGGATGATAGAGAAGTTTGCTGAATATGCATATAATTTGTTTTGCTATCTCTATATAGGACAAACCCCAATAGATCCATTATGTTTTATTTATTTGTTTTACATATGCAGACAATTGTTTCCCCACCCTCTCCAAGTTTGAACTTGCCTAAATAGCGATGCAACTTGTTTTATTGGTTTGGCATAGAATGCAAGTCCCACTAGTATTTCCTGAGCCTCCGCCTCGAGATAGCCTCATATCTATTGAGAGAACACTACTTGAGAGAGTGCAATAAATGATAGAGCCTATGCATTTAAATTTACACAAAAGTTCTCTCTATTTATTTACCCGAAATAATTACCCATCTTCTTTTTCTATTGTATCATGGGTGAGATCTACTGAGTTATCTTATTTTGTCTCACTTTTACTTATCTGTATAAACTTTTGCTTTCTAAAAAAAAAGTAGAGATTATATTTCCTCTGAAATTTACAAGTATAAAAATATATTCTCTTTTTGAACAACAAATTGAAGCTATACTTTTTAAATTTATACATGGCATAGCAGAGGTTTTCATGATCCAAACATCACAGATTTAAAATGCAATTATCTAATATATATTGTCTCTTTTAAACTCATTTATTCTGGCATGAAGCTTGAGGAGAGGGCAGCCTCTGCTAAAGCCTCTATTTGCAGAGAATGGACATCAGAAAATTGCATTAACCCCGTTCAAATATGCAGATCTATGATTCCTTGTTTCAGTCCAATTTAAGTAAATGCAAATATATAATTAATTTAATACAGTTCTAAATATATTTCATATGCCATATGATATAAATTGTATAAATATTTATTTTTTAAAATTTTACTTCAATATTGAATTGTGAAAATACTTCATGTTGAAATGTAAATTGCATCAATTAGTAAGGCTTGCTCTCCACCCTACTGTAATGGCATCATGGAGCTTTGTGGGCTCTCGCCATACCCCTGAGCAAGGAAGTCTCTTAGCTCCAAGATGATGCATGGAGTCTTTTCAAATTTTTACAAAGAAATAAAAATAACATAGCACCAAATTTCATGTATATGGGTTCTCTACTCTCTGTCTCTACCATGATCCATGCAACATACCACCTTCTTACAGCAAATAAACAAAGGGGAAAAATGGGAATAAGGAAGAACTTATCTCTTTGCTTTTAGATGAAGGGACTGCACTCTTGTATCCATCTTTCCTTACCAAGCCAAACCATCTTGATCACTATCTTTCCAAAGAGGTAGACTCATCTCCTCCTCACATTCTTTCTACCATCTCCTTTCAAGTTCTCCAAGAGGAGAAGTGGGTAACACCCTACTCATTCTCCCTCTCCAACTATATATGAGCTTCAACTTGCAACTTTTTGGATGGGGAGGTGTGGAGTGTACCTCCCTTCTTCAATGAGAGTCTTTTCTCATTAAAGAGGCAACATGCACTTGGACAACCCCAAATATTTTCACCTCTCCATCCTCTCCTCAAAATTCGTTACTCTTCATTATGAGGACTTTTCAGGAGTCAAATCATGTCCTTGGGACCCTATTGCATGCCCACTTGACCCCTACCACTATGGTATAGACCCTAGGGGCTTTATTTTTGTATCCCAACCAAGGAAAATGACCAACAACCCTCTTTAAAGACCCACTTAAAGATCCATTTGAGTTTCACACTTGGGTAAGGGTTCCCAACTCGTAACTCACATAATTAAATATTCTCACAAACCAAAAGAAATTATACCTTTAATATCAACCTTCGCCTCTTAATCTATCAACATATTAACTTTATATCCTCAAGAAGATGTCATTTGATTTGCTCTTGATGGTTCATCCTTCCCATGCTAACACGATTACCTCCTTGCACAATACCAACACAATCATAAGTAACAATTTGATATCACATAAATCTGGTAACTAAATATTTTATACTTTAGCTATATAATAATCCATTTAAATTTAAATTTGTTTTTCACAGTATACGAGTGTATTCCACCTTCATGGTCATGACAATAAACAAAATGCCAAAAGTAAATGCAAGAATATCACAAAAAAAGATCGCCTTATTTATCATCCATAATATATCTAATCATGAATTTAAGATCATATCACAAATTAGGTTTAACATTAATCACATGTGAAACGGGTTCTTACAAGATCCAAGAAATGATGCTAAAACATCACTAGTACTAGTGGCCTCTACATCCCCAAGTACATGTCCTGACTCATGTTCTGGCATGTGTTCGTTGCCAGAGGGTGCACTACACGATGCCTACATGCTATGTGTTGCCGACATTTCAGTCGACAATATAGGCATGGATGATGGGGTCGGATGATGTGATGTATGCGCAGAAAGATTATGATCGACACTTGTACCAACCCCTACTCCCAAGGCAGCACCTGCAGTACCTTGATCATGGCTAGCAGCATCATGAGGATGCAAAAAATACTGTAAAAACAACACATTTTAGTTCATGACATAAAAAAGTACAAAATATAAAACCATGAATGAACTTATGTTATAATTAAAGATATCATGACAACTTACTTGACAGTTATGTACTCTCTTAGTCCATATTTTAACCCTTTCTCTTATCTCATCTGTTTGAGGCACTATGAATAACAACTGAAGGATTTTTTCATTGCATTTTTTTTGGATCTTTCTTATTGTATCCAAAGGGTTTGCGGAATATGCAATGTCATCATCATCTAATAGTGACTGCACCTCCCTATAGATGCTATCCTCTACTGTTGGTGCCTTTCCCCGATTATCCGACTATGACAAGAATATTAAAAACATTATCGAAATTAACCCAATAAACTTATGAAAAATAATAATAATAAAACATTATGCTCATATCTAATTTGTACAATTACAATGAGGTAAACCTGTCGGGTAGAAGCGCCTGAAGATGCATCGCGATCTGTGCTCTGGGCTGGAGCCTTCCCCCTACGATCAATGTTCCGCTGTGACAAAAATTAAATATAAGAAAATATTACCGAAATGAAACCAATAGACTTACGAAAAAAAAGCATAATAATAATATGGTATATAGTACGTACCATCCCCATAATAACTATATTTGTATCTATGCAATTCCAATTGTAATCGATTAACAACTCTTCAAATGTTTTTTAATAAATAAAAGTGAGTTCGACAATTTATCTATACTTGCGAATTTGCTATACTTGTGACAGTTTGTGGAAGTTATAAGCCAAATTTTTTTGGTGCAAAATATCAGAATTATTAGATTTTGTTATCTGTCTATGATTAAAAATTATTGGAGTGTGAGTTTGATATTTTTTGAAGATCTAAATATTCAAGTTTGGTAAAGAAAAATCATGTGAGATAATATTAGTGCAGAACAAAATGAAGAGACACTAGATTGTGGGCTAGATTGAAAAGAAAGGGTGATGGGGAAATGTTATTATCCTTGCAATAATTGCAAGAGCTTAAAGACGAGAAGACTTTTAATCACAACAGTTGAGAAAACATTGTAGGCAACATGGTTACGTTGAAGGGGGGCATGATTATCGTCCATTGGTAAGTTGTTCATTATATGTCTTTATATTGATTGAATTTGTAAATGTTTAATCATTTTAGCATTTTTTATATATATAAAAAATCACTTTATCATGATCATGGTTTATTTGTGTCGATCATTATTATAAAGGTGAAGCACCCTAGGGCACATGATATGGATTATCATGGCCCGAAGAATATGATTTTGCAAGTGGAGGAACATGGAGCTGTGAATATTGAAGATGAAGTTAATGATCCTATGGAAGAAGATGATCATGCGCCAAAAAACACAGTTGAAGATGATGGTACAAATACATTGATCCATAACACATTTAGTGGCGCAGCTGATCATGATGATTGAGATGACTTTGATGATGTTCATGATTTACTTGTACTTAAGAAGACATACGAGCCCTTTTATGAAGGCTCCCAAACAACTCTTCTTTCTGCTATATTTTTGCTGGTGAACTTGAAGGTTATGAATGGTTTATCCAACATAGCGATCTCATGGATGTTAAGGTATGTCATATATGTCATTTTTTTCATTTATTTTTGTTGTTAATTAGTTAATCACTAATAAATAAAAAATGAAATATGTACCATTAATATTCTTTATATTAACAAATTATTTTTTTGTCGTAGATTGATAGGTGAATTTTTGTTACCACCATCAAATATTTTACCTCACTCATACTGAGATTTATCTGCCATTATGAAAGATACTGGAATAGAGTATCAAACAATAGATGTGTGTCCCAATGATCATATTATATATCATAAACAACATGAATTTGCAATAGAATGCCCGAAATGTCATATCAGTAGATATCGAACAAATCAACTAACAAAAAATGTCTCACAAGGTTTTTCGTTATATTCCCATTATTTCACGTTTACAACAATTATTTAGGTGTGAAAGCTTAGTGCAATTTATGGATTACCATGCACGAAATACAAGTGGAGATGGCATTCTTCGAATACTTGCGAATGGTTCTGCATTTAGGGACATAGAGGAAAAATAGCC
>VDFB02144231.1:0-21052 GCA_007258455.2 Sequoia sempervirens
ATGATCATGAAAGTTTCACCTTTGGTTTCAAGAACTCTAAAGGAGGGAGCTCATGTTTATGGAAAGTAATGTTGAGATTCATTCTATGGATTAAAGTTTCCACATCATTTGGAGTTGTACTAGGAGGAATTGCAATTTGTTATAAGGTTGTTTGAAGTATAGTGTGGTAATTTGGTGAGTTCTAAAGAAAATCCCAAAGGGAAATTTTTGTAGGAGTATTCCTTAATTTTTCAACAAGATCATACTCTTTTGTGTATGGGATGTAACAAGGAGCACTAGGAAAATTGTGTAAAGGTAAATGGATTGGGGTTGGTAGTCATGGTTGCGAATTATTGCAAGTGTTATATGTATGAGTAGTGGTATTATAACTCGGTTGTTGTGATACATTATTATTAGGTGGGTAGAGGATGAGTTAAAGTTTCTTTTGAGTTTGTTGCTTGTGTGATGGTGGGTAAATAATTAGGGTATTTTGTTGATGTCCCATGGGGTATGTATGTGGTTCATTGATGGAGGGGGATCGAATGGACACTTGTGCATTCATAACCTCGGCGGTCTTGGTTTGATGTATCTCTAAGGAAGGACAATTGAGAATCACCATTTTATCTAAGGAAGAGACATGATTATTATTGTCATTTTCTAGCACCATGATATTCTCCCTAGAAGGAGAGAGTTTAGAAGAACAACAAGCCACATGCTTTTGACAAGTAAGGCTAGGTTCATCTAGAATGACTTCATCGCTAATAGGGGAATGATCAATGATGGGATTATGAAGAGGGGGATGGTTATGAGAAGGTGTTGGTTGAGTGTCTAGTTTTTTTAAGGTCTCATTCTCATGTGCTATGTTATCTACTCGACTAGGAGAGCTTGTAATATGTTCATCCAGTTTTGAAGTGTGTAAAGTAGCTTCATCATAAGTGAGGGAGGCGTCAAGAGAAGAATCACTATGGTTTTCAAATAGATTATCCCAAATGTAAGGAGCATTAGGGAAGGGAGGGTAAATATTCTCATGACTCTTAATAGGGATTTATTTTAATACCAACCTAGCCTCTGCAGATTGAGAACAAATATTAGGAGATGGAAAATTTTGATTTTCATGGTTATGGAGATTAGTTAAGGTGGTATTAAATATTTCATCTTTTGGTTTTCTAATGTCTTCCAAAGGATGAAGAGGAGAGGGACAATCAAGACTCAGTGCTTGTAGCTCCTTTCACCAAAATACCTTCATTGCTAATAGGAGAGGTATTGGGAGAATAAAAAGTATGAGTGTCATGATTATCTACACTTGCATCCTCTTGTGTTATTATATTCTTGCAAATCCGATAAGTACTAGGAGGGTATGCAAAATTCTTATCAAATGTTTTACTTTGTTGTCCTAGATTATGTTCATGAAAATAAGAATCATACAAGCCACTTGCTATTCTAGAAACATGGAATGATTTAAGAGAACACATACTAACATGAGAAAGTAAATAAAGTGAAATGCAATTTCTAGATATGAAACAAGGTGATGTTTTGATTATACTATGTACTAAGCGGAAAATGACATGAAAAATGTAAAGTGCAAAATGAAGCAATGCATGAAATGAGCTATTCGAAGTGAGATATAGTGAAATGAAACTAAATTATATAGGTATGTTAAGGCACCAAACAAAATTTTAAATGAAGAGTTTTTGCTTCTATAATATGCAATTTCAAGGGTCAAAAGGGACTGATTCGTCCAAGGTAGCGAATGAGTCCTGGTATGGAATTTTTTCATATTTTTCAATTTTTTTGAGGGATTTATATGATTGAGTTTGGGATAAAAGAAGACATTCCCGACACATTATCTGATGATGGGATAGTTTTGGATCCCAGGTATGATGCAGACAAGATTGGAACTAAGGATCTTGATCCAATAGATTGGAATGCGGATGAGACGATTGACATAATGCAGATTGTAAGACCAGTTCTTGATAGGAGTATTCAATGGGTAAGTTTGAGAGCTAATCAAACTGAGGCTACTTCATCTAAGAAGAGGAAGGTTGTAGGTACCACCCAAGGATATAAAAGGGAAAAGAGAAGGGTGGCACCTAAGGAACCTTTAGAGTTTATGCCTTCCAATGCATAAGAAGAGGAGGTGGTTCCTCAAGACCTTCCAAAGGTCCAGGAAGATGAAATGACTGCAGAGGTAGGTGCTTCTGCATCTGTTGCAGGGGAGGCATCTACTCAGCCCTCTGAGGCACAAGAATTGGGCCAAGAATCACCAAAGGGAGCTCTCCATAGTGAAGCAGAGGTTTAAAAGCAAATGGAGGGTCAAATTGAGATACATAATATTGAAACAGATTCAGAAAAGACCGCATCTGATAAAGAGCATCTAGAATTAGCATCTTTGGATATGATGGATGATGCAGGGACTGAGCACGTATTGACTAAGGAGGATCAATGAAAACTCTTTGAAGAGGCGAGAAGAGAAGTTGATGCTAAGGCACAAGCTAAGGCATTAGCTAAACAACAGGAAGAGGATGCTAACGCACAAGTTGAGGCATTAGCCAAGCAACAAGAGGAGGAGTCCAATGCACAATCTGAATTGGCAGTCAAGCAGAAGGAGTTGGAAGATAAGGTGAAGGCCGATGAGTTAGCTCAACAACAATAGCAAAAGGAGCAAGAGCTCAAAATTCAAGAAGAAAGGGATAGGTTGATAATGCAACAGAAAATTCATGATCTTGAAGAAGAAAAGGCTCAGCAAAGAAGAGAAAAAGAAGCTATTGAAGCTAAGCTCAAGGAACAAGAAGAGGCTTATAGGCAAAGGGAAGAGCTAGAGCATTTGAAAAGAGAAAGAGAGGCTGTTGAGATTGTCGAGTATGAAAGGAAGTCCAAGGAGGCATGGGACTATGTTGAAGAGCTGAAAAAGCAACGAGATGAAATGTTAGAAAAGAAGAAAGAGGAAGAGGAATGTTTAAAGAAAGAGTTGGAGACTAAGAGGCTGCAAGATCAAAAGGATAAAGAGGAAGCAGAAAAGTTAGCACATGAAAGGGAGCAAAGTGATCAACAAAATGTGTAGGAGGTTGATTCTCAACCAAAGCTTACATTGTTGCAACCTCTGTCTTCCACTACTGTTGCTTCATCTTCAGCCCAGGCAGCCACTACTCCTATTGCTCCTACTTGGCTAATACTAGACTTAGAGAAAAAACAAATTGTTCAACCACAACCACTAAATTGGGAAGAAATGATGAAGGAGATTGGGAAAGAGAAACCTAAGAAGGTGGCCTGGGTTCTTCACTCCACTAGGCTCACTGATGCTGGAGAGATCATTGGTTAATGTGCTATACCTGTAATGGAGAAGAGTCATGATGACATGCAAATCATTGATTATCAGTTGGGGGCAATGAATTTGGGAAAGCCTACAAGAAATCAACAAATGAGTTTTATTGATATTGTGGCCTCTTCAACCAAAACCCGTGATGATCAAGGATAAGCAAAGGAAGGATGAGCTTTGAAGGGGATCAATTAGATCAGCTCCATGGTTTCCTCAAAGAGTTTCTAGTCCCATTTCTCAACAAGGTTCTCCAATCCCTAGTTTTTAACAGTAGAGGGAGGCATGACGGATCTCGTGATGAAAGCAAGGTGGGATGATGGAAAATGGTTCGATAAGCTCAACCCAGAGGTTGACATAGGTCAAAAGGAAGAGAAAAGGTGACTCCTACTAATGAGATGAATGCAACTCTCTATAAAGGTAAGATTGGTACTCCACCTTTCTTGCTAATTTTGAGAATTTTTGGAAAGAACTTACATAATTGTTTGCTAGATTCTGGGGCATCGGGGAATGTCATGCCATTTTCCATTTGTAGGAAGTTAGGTCTAAGCCCACTCCAAACAAATAAAAAGGTTATTCAGTTAGATAAAATAGAAGTTAATGTGGTAAGAGAGCTTAAAAATATCCATGTACATATTGAATCTGATCCAAGGATCCAAACTTATGTGGATATCCAAGTCGCAAATATCCTAGAAACCTATGGTATGCTCTTGAGCAGAGACCTGATGAAAAGTCTAGGTGGATATTTGTCTTTGGATTTCTCACACATGTGGCTGCCCTGGAAAGGAATAGCAAGCTAGATCAGAATTGAAAGTGAGCCCAGGCTCAAACATATGATTACTGAATATGATTCCCCTAATGAGGTAGCCTATTTCGAAATCGAGATAGGAGTTTACAAGCAGGAGGAAATCATGACCTTTTCAGTACTTCATTTTGAAGACTCACCCCTTTCACAACAAAATGACCCAATGGTTACTGTTAATCAGAAAATCCTAACAAAGAAATTACAATAGGATAGGCTAGTACTGGGAGAGGAGGTCGATATGTGGAGTTTCCTACTTCCTAACTGGTGTAGGGTGCATTACCAAAATCACTCTGAATTAACTTGCCAACCCTGTGTGGACATTTTAAAACATGTCTCTAGGCTAGAAGAAACTGGTGAATGCCAATCCCAGACCCCTACTAATGAATTCCCATTTCAAGCTAAGGATGCAACCATCCTTACGAGAGCCAGCTCTGCTCAGAGGGAATCATCTTCTCAACCCGAGAAGACTCAGGTTCTGTGTTCTGAATTACCATTAGAGACTGAGGAGTCTCAGTCTTTTCCAAATACACCTACCCCGAAAACACTTCCAATGCCCAGGGCATTGGTGACAAAAGTACTAGATCATGACCTAGCTCAAGGGGAGGTTCAACAATCACTTCCTCAACAAATTTTCAATTTAGGGAATCTTCTGATGAACTATGCCCCTAGTTGCCTTCAAATACTAATGATCAACACCAGTCTGAGCCGCCATATACCTCTGTTAAGCAAAAGACTGTAGGATAGAAAAAGAAAGAGCTCCTAGGCCCAGATCAATTATGGATCTTGAAATTTGATGGCTCCAAGTCCAAATCCGGAAGTGGAGCAGGGGTGGAATTAACCAATCCAAAGGGGAAGACTTACTTTGCTTCCTATAGGCTACAGTTTGGTTGCACAAACAATGTGGCAGAGTACGAAGCACTTGCTATGGGTTTAATGTTTGCTCATTAGAAGAAGGTCACATCTCTTATGGTGATGGGGGACTCTGAAGTTATCGTCAAAAAAGTTCGCAGCCAATATACCTGCCATAATAAAAGATTGTCTGCTTACAAAAATAGGGTTTGGAATCTAATCGAGGACTTTGATGCTTTCATAATTACTTTGATTCCTAGGGAGAAAAATTAGATTGCAGATGCTTTGGCAGTTACTGCTAGTACTTTGGAGCCCATGCAAGATTCCAGATTAAAAAGATTTTCAGTTGAGCTAGTTTCAATCCCAACAATCCCTGATAATGTTCAGAATTTTTAGGTCTTCAAGGATGACCAACACATTCTTTCCTTCTTGGCAAGTTTAGATGTCTTTGAAGGACAAATCATAGATGAATCGGATAGAGATCAGGGATAATGGGACCCTGAAGATTGTGATACAGAAGGAGTAATGAACTTAAAAAGTAACAACATCCCCAAGGGGATGGTAGCCTTAGAAAGGATATTTGATTATGATCCTTAGGCTCGGGAGAGAGTGCCAATGCAAAGTGAAGGAGGGAAGTACGAATTCATTAATCTGGCTGATTCGGGCCCCGAAAGAAATGTCCTTATAGGCAAGACCTACCCTGAGGAGATCAGAAATGAGATAATTAAGGTGTTAAAAGAAGATATTGCGGCAATTTCTTGGAGCTATGAAGATTTGAAGACTTTTGACACCTCTGTGATCACACACACAATACCGCTGAAGCCAGAAGCCAAGCCCTTTCGTCAAAAGCAGCGCCCGGTCAACGCTTTGATCGAGCCTTTAATACAAAAGGAAGTGCAAAAGCTCTTATCATAAAGAATCGTCTTCCCAGTAAGGCACTCCACATGGGTTTCCAATCTAGTTCCTATATGTAAGAAAAGTGGGGAGATCAGGTTGTGTGTTGATTTCAGGAATCTGAACAAGGCCTCAGAGAAGGATAACTATCCACTTCCTTCTCTTGATGAGGTATTACAAACTATTAATGGATCCCAGATGATGTCATTCTTAGATGGCTATTCTGGATATAACCAAGTGCTTGTCAGTCATGAGGACAGGATGAAGACTGCCTTCACTACAAAGTGGGGGACATTTTCCTATAGACGCATGTCGTTTGGCCTCATTAACGCTGGAGCTACCTTTCAGCGTGCAATGGATGTGGCCTTTAAAGATTTGATAGGTAAGTGCATTATTATATATGTTGATGACTTGCAATATTTTCCAAGAAAAGAAAGAATCATGTTACTGATTTAGCAAAGGTCCTTAAAAGATGTATCAGCTATGGAGTATCTCTAAATCCCAAGAAGTGTGTCTTTGGAGTTTCTGAAGGGAAACTTCTAGGGAATGTGATATCAAAAAAGGGGATATCCATAGATCCTGACAGAGTTGAGGCTATTTTGAAATTGATGATGCCAGGCAGTAAAAAGGAGATGAGGTCCTTCTTCGGGAGCATTAATTTCATAAGGAAGTTCATAACAGGGTTTGCATAAATTGTGAAACCCCTCAACGAGATGATGAAGAAAGATGCTAAAATTGAATGGAGCAATGAGGCTAAATCTGCATTTTCGTAGATTAAACAATCCATATCTGAGGCACTGGTCTTGACCAGCCTAGATTACCTAAAGCCTTTTCATATTTATTCATTTGCATCTGATCATTCATGTGCATCAATCTAGACACAACGTAGTGGTGAAGGAGATGAAAGACCAATTTCCTTCATAAGCTCGCCATTCAAGAATGCAGAAGTTAGGTACCCACCCTTGGAAAAATAGGCTTTTGCATTGGTACGAATGGTAAAAAATCCAGGCATTACATTTTGAGAAGCCAAGTTATTGCTATAGTGCCTGATCCAACGATCAAGTCCCTCCTTATGCAAAGTGAATTGGGGGAAAGAAGAGGAAAATGGATGGCTATCCTACAAGAGTATGATTTAGAGATCCATCCAATGAAACTTGTTCGAGGACAAGGTTTATCAATGGCCATGGCAGAGGTTGACAAGAATATTACCTGTCAGCAATATACTATGCACTCATTTACCAAGGACCCATGGTATACTGACTTGATCTTCTTCCTTCTAAATAAAAAATGCCTAGAAGGAATGAATGCTACCCAAAGGAGGGCACTGAGGATGAAGAGTGCTCATTACATGCTCAAAGGAGGAGCTCTATACAGAAGAAATTATGAGGGGGTGTACCTGCGATGTCTGGATCAACAAGAAGCTAAGCATGCCATGGCTGAATTCCATGGTAGGCATGGCATAGGACATGGATCAGTAGATTCTTTAGCTCATCAAATCTTCAGGTCAGGATATTTATTGGCCCCATGTGTTCAGGGATGCACACCAACACATCAGGACATGTCATACATGTCAGACTTCTGCATCAAAGGAGCGTAATCCAGCCATGCCTCTACAACCAATATATGAGGTAAAACCATTTTCCCAATGGGCGCTGGATTTTGTTGGGGTAATTAATCCTAATTCTTCTACAAGACACAAATTCATAATAACTACTACAGACTATTGCACCCATTGGACTGAGGCTCAACCATGCAAGAACAACACCACTGATGTGGTTATCAAATTTCTCACTGAAAATATTGTTACCAGGTTTGGAGTGCCCTTCGCCCTGGTATATGACAATGGCCCTGCCTTTTCATCTGCTGAATTTATACAATGGGCTTACCAATATAAAATTATCTTGAAGTATTCCTCTAACTATTATCCTCAGGGAAATGGTGTAGTGGAATCTACTAACAAGAATTTGTTAGAAGTGATAAAGAAGTTACTTGAAAGTAATCCTAGAGACTGGCATACCCAGTTAATATTTTCCTTATGGGCAGATTGAACTCATATTAAGGTCGCCCTAGGAAGTTCCCCTTTTAAACTAGTTTATGGCCAAGATCCGGTTTTCCCCATACACTTACAAATACCTTTTCTTAAGTTCATGCAGGAGTTTTATACAAGAGATGACTGGATTGAGGTAAGACTAAATAACCTTCTAAACATGGAAGAACAGAGAGATGCTACTCTACAGTAGTTTTTTAAGCATCAGGCTATTGTCAAATGTTGGTTTGAAAAAAGAGCTAAGATTAAGGCTTTCAGAATCTCAGACCTGGTGTTGCTGTGGGACAAGGCCAAGGAGAAAAAGGGTGATCATCATAAATTTGATAGACTCTAGCTAGGTCCATATCAAGTAGCTGAGATCTTGGGTGAGAACGCCTTTCGTTTGAGCACCTTGATGGGAGAACCTATTCCATTTCTGGTCAATGGGTAGTTTCTCAAGCATTACTTCGACTCATAAAGGTTTGAGTTTCTAAATTGGTTGTATATATGTATTTTGTGTAATTACTGGTTCTTTGCTTTCTTTTGTTCTTTGTTTGTTGTTTCTTTCTTTCTTTTTTTTCCTTTGTTGTTTTTGTCTATTTTGTTCCTCTTCTTTAGGGATTCTCTTTTCTTTCCATCTTAAAACATTGGGGTTGTTATTCAAAGAATGCTATGGGTACTAGGAAAGGAATTGGTTTAGGCATTTTTGGGCATATGTGTTGAAAGATTTTGTTCTAAAGCTCATGCCTTATGGTCATTTTAGCATGAGTCTGAAAAGTTATTAGGAGTAAGGTATATTGTAGATAACCTCCTGAACTATTATTGAAATCTGTCACAAAATAGATAAAACATCTGACTATAAAGTGCCTATTCATCTCAGGGTGATTATATCTTCAATTCAAGTGAAAAATCTATTTCCCCAAAACTGTCATGGGATCCACTATAGTTCTCAACCCACATCTCAAACTATTAAATTCTTTGTATTAAGAAGGTTTTTGAAAAGAATTTTCACAAGTAAGGCCTGTAAAAGAGATATATAAAAAGAAAAGAGAAGCACTACAATAAAGGAAAACTCAATACTAAATGGGTAGTTCAAGTACCTCTATCGGGGCTATGGATGCCTAACTGGCAGTAGAGCAATGCTTTGAGAGAACTAGAGGTATCTCTATCAGGGCTATGGATGCCTGACTGGCAACGAAGCAATACCCAGGATTTCATTGCACGACAGTTGAAGGACTCAACCTATGTAGCTTGGATCGTAGATATAGTTGTTTAAGCGTGGAGAAAGCTGAAATAAAGAAGGATGCACCATAAGCATGCACACACTCAGATTCAAGCAGTAGTTTATGTTGGTCCTAAATTTGAGATTCCAGCTCAACTTTACTTAAATATTCTAATCACACTTAAGTTAACATGTCTCATGAACTATAAGTTTTGGGGTGATTGAATTCTTCAATTTCTTAAAAATGGGTAAACCATTTTTCCCAGCCGAGTCACTATTTGTTATGCCTTGCATAACCACCCCATTTTTGTGTTGAAATAAAAATGGGTCCCCTTTTGATTATCTTTTGTTTTGTTCATCTTTGGTTGTCTTGTTGGGTCTTAGGAGTTCTTTGTTTTTGCTCCTAAGTCTCTCTTTTTATTCTGTCGGAGCTGGGTTCGGAACCAAATCTCACATGGGAAGTTTGAACTTTCCATTTTGCGTTCCCGTTCCGACTCCGACTCTGCCTTCTCTCTTGTTTCATTTTTGTTTTGGTGTTTGTTTTTGGCTAACACTTGGGTTGGTCCATCCTCCTATCTGTTGGTCGTTTCCTTGTGTTTTTGTTTTGTTTGTTCGCGTGGGATTGGAACTGGGATTGGAACTCACATGGGAAGTTTCAACTTTCCATTTTGCGTTCCCATTCCGACTCCACTTCCCCTCTTTTTTTTCTCGCCCTTCTTTCTTTCTCGCTTTCTTTGTCATTGCGCTGGGTCCAGTGTTCGCTCTAGTCCCACTTCCCTTGTTCTTGTGTTGTTCTTTGCCCTTTCCAGGTTGGGACCGGATCTAGAACTAAAGTGGAACTTTGAACTTTGTGAAAGATCCATTTTAGTTTTCTCTCTTATCCCGTCTCCGTCTTCGTTCGTTGTTTTTGGTCAGTCTTTTGTCGGGACTGGGTCTGGGGTTGGAAATGAAATAGGGAGGTTTCGTTTAGTCTCTCTATCTTGTTCCCAACTTGGCTCTGCATCTGCCTTACCTTTTCATGTTCCATTGAATTGACTTAGCTGTCTGATCGCGTTGTTGGCTCCGTCCCCGATCTACCACATTTATGGCATTAAATGCAGCCTGTTGACATGCACGAATTATTGATTAAATGTCTAATTATGCTTAAAATGCCTCATTGCTATTATTATGCGAAGTGTTTAAGCAAATTACGGCCAGGAAAGTATCAAGAGAGTTGATTTGATCGCGGGGGCAATTTGTGGAGCGAATCTTGGTGAACTTCTGGTCAATTCTAAGGAGCATTTTGAGGTAGGGTTCTTTTGTTTTTCTTTCTCCCGTTTGTTCTTCCGCTTGTGTCATTTTGGCGTCTTCACGGGAGGGTTTTTTTTATGAATTTGGTCGCTGGGTTAGTGTTTATTTCTGTTCTTTTTGTTTTGTTTGTTTGTTTGTTTCTTTCCCGTTCCATTCTATTTTGTTGGGTTTTCTTTTCCATTCGTCTTTTTGTTTTTTGTTGTTTGTTCTACTATCACTTTCGTGATAGCTCCATTTTGTCATGCTCTGGTTTTGACTAGGGTTTTTATTTTGAAGGGGTTTCCTTGCTTGGGTGGTGAATTACATTTTGAGACCCTGTTCTGGTTTTGTTACAGTGGTTTTTGGGTTGTTCATACTAGTTTCTTGTCATTCCCTAGTGTTTACAAATAGGGTATCAGGCGAATTAGATTTTCATGATATAACTTGTTCATGGTTTTGATAACTTCTGTATGGAGAAGTTGTTTGAGGTTTAACTTATGCTCTTTCTAGTTTCCGTTGGGCGCCATGTGACCTAGGGTTTATTCATTCACATGACCGCTTTGTTTTAAAATACTCTCCATTTGCTGGAATCAATCCGCTCCCATTCCTTATTATGATGTCACTGTCTTTACTCTTCATCGGAACCGGGTTCGGGGAGGAGGTTGAACTTGGTAGCTAAATTTTGTTACTAGTCCGCTTCCCATTCCGATCCCGCCTCCGATGATGTTCTAGTCCGGTTCCCATTCCGGTCCTGCATTTGATTGTTTTATTCTTTTTCCAGTTTCGATCCCGACCCTGCCACATGATAGGAAACATTGTCTATGCCTAATGCTTCCACAGTTCCACCTCCGATGAAGGCATAGTTTGATCAAGTAAATGTTATCTTAGGAAGAGGGATTAGTGATTATATGATTGACTAACTTAGATGTTTTGTTCATCTAATATAGGGAATTGCTGCAAGTATTAAGAGATGTCGGGAGCATCAGATGAGGCCTCTCAAAGGATCCAGCTATGTGAAACTTCATGGCAAGGAGTTACACCAAAGAAGATCAAAGTAGAGCAGCTCCCGTATACCTTGAGGTGTAAGCATAGGGAGGTTGTGCTCATGGCTAGCAAGATTGATTCTGATTAGACTGACATAACTGAGACCAATTTGGGTCCTTTCAATTATGAAGAGTTGCATGAGGAGACATTCACTGATGAGCAGATCACGGGAAGGACATAAGGGATTGTTCAATCTGGGTAGGCACATGTGGCACTCTTCCCGTTGTCTATTCAATGTCCAAAGTTGATTCTTGCAGTAGTTGGAGCATATAACCCTGCTACTAGGCAGTGTGTGGATGTGAAGGGTAATGTTATTATTGACTTCACGCCTCAAATGATCAAGTTCCCTTTTCATATACTTGATCCCAAGAATCTGAAGCAATTGAATGAAGCGGAGGCTTTAAAGCTTTACAGTGATAACAAGGAAAGGAATAGGTTCCATATGAATAAGACTTGGATGAGGGTAGAGAAGAAGTCTCTGACCAAGCTCCCAGAGTAGCCTAAGAGGGCAGATTTTAGTCAGGAAATTGGAGATATAATCATGTTCCTCTGTAGGATGTTTGGTTAAAGGGATGCTTCATTATTTAAAGAATGGATGTTTCCCTCCATCCAAATGACTTTTAATGGGAGGAAAAAATTTGACTGGTCTATGATAGTATCAGACAACATTCACAATCAGATGATAAAGGTGAGAGAAACCAAGCGTTTCTTTATGACTTCCTATGTAGTTTATGCAGTTGCCTGAGTGGGAATCCTTCCTAGACTTCAGACAGTTGGTATATTGGGAGAAGCCCAAGGACAAAACAAGGTATGGGAATATTATAATCAGCTCACCTTGCAGGCCTCAGAGCAACATTATAGAAGGGTAAATGATGCCTTTCTTTATGTCATTATCAACAAGCTTAATGGTGATGCTGGGTATAGACTTAGCAGGGAGGTGATGGATTTTGTGAATGAGTGAGGACATTGGTTTATCCAGTACCCCACATTCATTTACTTCAGGATAGCAAGCTTTGAGGGTCACCCCCATTTTCTACCAAGATGTTGTGGTGATAGGATCATTTTAATGGATTTTATTTATCAAGCCTTGGCTATTAATCTCAAGTTTAGTAACAAGCATAAGACTGGGTGCCATAAGTTTCCAATGAAACTAGGGGCCTTTTGTTGTCCACACATTTAGGCATGTAAGGTTGTTTGTGATGAATTAATTTATTTGAAGTTGGGCTTGTACACTACCAGGAAATGTTATGACCCGAAGCAGAAGATGAGGGCTTTGCTTCCCAGTGTTTTTGAGAAGCACTTCAATCTATTGGAGGATTTTTGGGAGGATCTGCAAGATGATTATGATCTCAGGAGAAGGAATTATGAAAGGATACCTATCCCACTCATGATTGAGTTTGGGATAAAGGAAGATATTCTTGACACATTATCTGATGATGGGATAGTTTTGGATCCTGGATATGATGCAGACAAGATTGGAACTAAGGATCTTGATCCAATAAATTGGAATGATGATGAGACCATTGACATAATGTAGATTGCAAGACCAGTGCTCGATAGGAGTATTCAATGGGTGAGTTTAAGAGCTAACCAGGCCGATGCTACATCATCCAAGAAGAGGAAGACTACAGGTACCACCCAAGGATACAAAAGGGAAAAGAGAAGGATGGCACCTAAGGAGCCTTTAGATTTTATGCCTTCTAATGAACAAGAAGAGGAGGTGGTTCCTAAAGATCTTCCAGAGGGACATAAAGATGAAACAGCTACGGATGAGGGTGTTTCTACATCCATTGCAGGAGAGGTACCTACTTAGCCCTTTGATGCACAAGAGTTAGGTCATGAATCACCAATGTGAGCTCTTCATGGTGAAGCAGAAGCCTTGAGGAAAATGGAGGGTGAGGTGGAGATACATAATAT
This sequence comes from Sequoia sempervirens, assembly GCA_007258455.2. Taxonomy (NCBI): domain Eukaryota; kingdom Viridiplantae; phylum Streptophyta; class Pinopsida; order Cupressales; family Cupressaceae; genus Sequoia; species Sequoia sempervirens. Next base: position 13,319 of record VDFB02144231.1, read on the forward strand.
TGAAACAGATTTAGAAAAGGCTCCCTCTGATAAAGGGCATTATGTATGGACATCGTTGGACATGATAGATGATGCAGGTACTGAACACATATTGACTGAGGAGGATCAATGGAAATTTTTTGAGGATGCAAAAAGAGAAGATAATGCTAAGGCGCAAGTAAAAGCATCAACTAAGCTATAAGAAGAAGAGGCTAGAGCACAATCTGAGTTGGCAGCCAAGCAAAATGAGTTGGAAGATAAAGTGGAAAGTAATGGGATAATCAACAAACTCAGGCTCGACAAACAAGATAAGGATGATGCGAAGAAGATTATGATCTCAAAAGGAAAACCAAAGAAAACTAATAATCAAAAGATCCGCTTTCGAACAAAGAACAAAATAAAGGCAGATTATTGAACAAGAGATCAAAAACCTCGGTTCCCGGCTGTCATCGCAGATAAATATTCCGCTTCGTCATTTGAAGTAGATCAAGATCAAGAAACCGAGAGAAGTTAGCCACGAGGAAAGGGGCAAGGTGATCAAAAAAATGTGTAGGAGGTTGATTCTCAACTAGGGCCTACATTGTTACAACCTCTATCTTCCACTACTATTGCTTCTTCTTCAGCTCAGGCAACCACTACTCCCATTGCTCCTACTTGGCTTAAACTTGACTTGGAGAGAAAATAACTTGTCCCACCACAACCATTAAACTAGGAAGAAATGATGAAAGAAATTGGGAAGGAGAAACCTAAGAAGAAGGCCCAGGTTCTTCACTCCACTAGGCTCACTGATGCTGGGGAGATAATTGCTGAATGCACCATACCTGTAATGGAGAATAGCGATGATGACATGCAAATAACTAATTATCAATTGGGGGCAGTAAATCTGGGAAAGCCTACAAGAAATCAACAAAAGAGTTTAATTGACATTGTGGCCTCTTCAACCAAAACTCGGATGATCAAGGATAAGCAAAGGAAGGATGAGCTTAAGGTTTAGTTGGATTAGCTCCATGGTTTTTTGAAGGATGTTTCTAGTCCCATTTCTCAACAAGTTGCTCCTCCTAAATCCCCGGTTTTGTTAACAAAGAGGGAGGCAAATGATTTGATTCAAATGAAAAGCAAGGTGGGGATCTGATGGACAAATGGTTGGATAAGCTCAACTAGGAGGTTGATGATGTTCTTGTTAAAGGCTCTAAGATTCATAAAGCTGCTCTTGAATTAGCAGAAGATCTAAACCAACAAGGTAAGGATTTGGACAAGAAGGATGATGAATATAAGGAATATGTTAAGAGGCTTGAAGATATCAGCAAAGTGCCCAAATCCACCTTAATAGAATTTTCAATTCTTGAGCTTGGTGATGAAGATTTTGTGGAGGAAACTATGAGTATCATAAGATACAAGTCTAGGGCTATGCATGGACATCAAGAGGAAGTTCGAGAAATGAGTAAGGACTTAAATCAGCAAATGATTGAGTTAGAAGCGGTTGTAGCCATTTTGATTAACTTAGATTCCTCCAATAAAGAAGGCCTATCCTTGGATAAATTAAGGGAGAGATGGAGGAGTAGATTTGAAGAAATCATGCAGAAAGGAGATGATGGGGATAATTTATTGTTAGATTAGTTTATGGATATCCAGGAGGAGGTAAGAACTGCCAAAAAAGAGCTAATCAACCTAAAGGAGATGCAAAGTTTGGGTTCTGCGGAGTTTCAAAGAATCAAATTTGAAGGTGATTGGTTGGATGGTCCAGATTTGGAAACTCTTCTACAGGTATTCTCTAGTTATGATGAGTACATTCAAGAGCATTCAGTGCAAAAGTGACTGACTCTTTGTGTCAGTGCAAGAGTGGCTGACTCTTTGTGTCATACTCCATCTGCTCTTCTCTTTCTCTGGATGTTGACATGAGCTCTACTCTAAGTCTGATCTGTGGGTTTCATCTTCCTCTTGGAGTATCAAATTTCCCTTTTTCTACAATGGTGTAATTAGCCTTGAAATAGGGGTTGGGTATGTGCAGGATCATCATGGAAAAAATAGGCCCTTAAGTGGCAAAAAATTCAGAAAAATCAGAGTTAGGCAACTTGACATAAAAATTTGAATAATTTATCTATATTATTTCAAAAATATGTAAGAATAGAATTTGTAGAAAATTGAATGTAGTTTCTAAACTACTAGGTTTATTTAAAAAAAAACAAAATCTATTTGGTGAAAATTTGAAATTTCAATGTAGTAGTACTTAAATTTCAAAGAAAATAAAGTAGGTGTCTATCACGACCACCTATACAATAAAATGATAATATTTTTTTATAATATTTTAGTTATAAGTAGAGGAATCATTCAGATGTGATGCATATTTTTTTGTAATTTTTTCTAAGTAAATAATTAATTATGAATTATTTATTAAAATTTTAAAAATTAAAAAAACTTCATTATGTCTAACCATAACTTGAGTCAAAACTTCATGAAATTCATTTTTTTTTTAATCCTATAATTGTCTGGAAGCATAGAATGTGACACATGTTTTGGATTCAAAAAATGTGATACCATTTGAAATCTATAGATTTTTTTCAATTAGCCTATCAATTAGGAATTTAGTTGTAATTCAAATAGAAAATAAATAATAATTATTTATTAAATTCAAAGTAAAGCATAATTTATATTGGTGGAAAGTTGAGAATATCCTCTAAAAACCCTTTTCGTTTCATCAATTTTGGGTTAAAAAAAAGTTGTCAGCCACATACCCTACAAAAAACCATCATATTGCCACTTTTTGGCCCATCATGATCCTGCACATACTCGGTTCTTGAGTCCACTTCTACATTCAGTTTCAACTCCATGGATTGTGGATCTTGATTAATGATTGAGAAATTCATGCATGTGGCACTCTATATGTACTATTAGAATCTAGTTTGTAAAGGTCGGCTAATTGAAGAAAGATCAGCCACCTGAGGATAGAAGATAGAAACTAGATCTAGGATTTTCAATGTTTTAGAAAGATACTCTGAAAAGTTTAGTAAAAGGCTTGATTATTTTACGGTTTAGATACATTTTGATGTTATGATTTTAAAAGTTTGGATCCATTTTGATAAGGTTAATGATATATGATTAATCCATATGCCAGTGATTTTTGCTGTGCTTAATTGTTCTTTATTGGATGAAAGTCAATAGGATGAACTAGATTCAAGGTCATATCATTGGATTATCTGTGAATCAAATTTTTATGGTATTCATTTGATCTGTGTTTCAGATGATGAGTGAGTGAGTTGTTTAAAGTAAGTTTAGTGAATACTAATGATATCTGAATTAGCATTATGGATGTATGCAGTAGCATAGTTTATTTTGTGGATTGCATCTTGCTGTAGTTGTGGTTAGGTAGAATGAACATTCATTGTTGATTTGCATGTCTGGGTACGTAAGGATTTTATTCATGTTTCTTTGATTTAAAGCTCTATTTCATCTTTTTCTTTTATTTTAAACCCCCCTCCCCCAAACGTAGATTACTTGATGCTATGCATTCTTGTTCTTTGTTACCAATAAAGGCCCCTTGAATACTATAGTTACATCAATCACTGAGTGAAATCAACATAATTGAGAACCAATTACTAGGACCTTGGGAGTTAGATTTCCATGTGTTATCTTTCTCTTTCAAGAGAAATAGAATAGTAATATTTTGTTTAATGTTGTTGTGCTATTTTGGCCATCAACAGATCTGGCACTAGAAGGAGTGCCTGAAGAACAAGCTGGCTCACATTGGGTCATTTTCACTAGATAGGTTCAAGAGAGTTCTTAGATCTTCTCAGAATCCTAAACTATTTGTTGAACTCCAAACCCCTGTTGGGCATAGGCCCCAGGCTCGTAGAGTCTTGATCCAACCTTTATCACCACCGCTCACCCCACCTAGGTTTCCACCAAATCCACCTATACCACCTTCACCCATTCCACAACCTGATCCACCTGTATCACTGCCAAGACCTATGGCTTACTTCACTAATAACTCTTCACCATTAGGGACTATCCCTAGAGGTATACATGATCTCCCAAAGAACCTAGAGAGGTTATGTCCTAAGTACATGCATGGGGAGTCAAGAAGTGCTGAGGAGCACATACAGGAATTTAAAGACACCTGTACTCGTGCTCAGGTGGCTCATCAAGACGTTGTGTGCAGATTGTTCCCCTATTTGTTGGGAGACATGGCATACAATTGGTACCTGAACTTACCCCAAGGATCGGTGCTAAGTTGGATGGATTTAGAGAACGCCTTCATCAACCAGTTCAGGGTTTATGTAGACCCTGCTATCCTTTACCACCAGTTTTCCACTATAAGGAAAGAATAGATGGTGCCACTAATGAAAAATTTACGAACATAATTTTGTAGGTGGCAACCCACACATAAATTTCTGCATAAGGTGAACGAACAACCGGAACCTGTGGGATGGAAACCTGTGCAATGGAACCTGTATTGTGGAATCCCACAAAGGTAATTCTGTAGTACAAAACTCGTAAGAGCATACTTAGCCAAATTTTCAAGATTTTCAAAGGGGATCTAAAGTTTCTAAGAAAACCCAAGCAAAGGGCCAAAAAAATGAGGGCGAAAATAGAAGTAAAACTGATGGATCAAGACACCAATAGGATCAATTAGGATATGCGTGAACCTATATTAGGTAAGAATCTATTGTTCTAAAATTCAATTTCTCATCCTTAATTTCAATACCCTTCTTTGATTGGAAAAAATATTATTTCTAGTCACCTTGATAAGGATTGGGATTAAAGAAGCTTTAGATACACATACATAACCAAAGAGGACTCTATTCCATTATATTTATTAAAAGAAGTGTCAAAGTTAGAAGTTAATGATATTTTAGAGGCTATAATTGATCTAGGGTCAAAATATGAGATGAAAAGGAAATCTCCCCTCTTGTTAGGGATTTAGAAAAAATCAATTAAGAAAGGGGGTTCTAATAAGGTTTAAAAAATGGGAAGAAAAAATGATCAATATAAGGTTAAGTTGACTACAGAGTCATTAGTGGAATCAAGTGTCATTACAACTATTGACACTTATTTCTCTAAAATTATGAAATTATCATGATATCCTAGAATGCTAGAGGGTTGAGTAACACCCTCCATAAAAAAATTATCATGATCTTATTCATGAGCATAGACTAGATATTATGTTCATTCAAGAAATAAAGCTATATATGGAAGATATGAATTTTATTTTGTCTAGAATTTGACAAGGTGGTTAAAGTTTGAGTATTGGGGCTTTGGGTAATGCAGGGGGAGTGGACTGCCTTTGGAACCCTCATAATATTACTTGGTCTTGGTGTTTGGGAAGAAAAAAATCAATTTCATTGTGTGTCTCTTGCTTTGCTTCTAGTGAGTCTCTCTTCCTTACAAATGTGGATGTGCCTTCAAATTTTCTAGGTAATGTTTTTCTTTGGGCCCATGTTTGATTTGTTTGTCATTTAATGCGTTATTTCCCTTAGATTTTAGCAGGATATTTTAATGTAATAACCAATATGATGGAGAAAAAAGAAGACATAGATAGTCTTGCACCTTTTTTCTCTTTGTTAAGAGAGAATATGCCATTTATTGATTTAGCATGTATATGGTGCCAACAAATGGTACTTTCACCTAGATCAATGACGATGTGGAGATGATTCCATTTTAGAAATATTTGACATATTCCTTGTCTTAAATCATTGGATTGGTAATTACTGGGATTCATTTTTAGAGATGGAAGGGATTTTATCATTGGCCAATCAAATTTTCTTCATTTTTTTCCTACCTAGGCATCATCATTTCAAGTTTCAACTCACGTAACTTAGGGATTCTAAATTTTTTAGTCTAATGAAAAAATGGTGGGTTGAAGGGAAACTTTAATTTGGAACTATAAGGTATTCCTTTTTTAAGAGGCTTCGATTTGTTAAATATAAAGGTAAGAAGTGGAACACTAGCTCTTTTAGGAACTTTTTTTAGTAAAAATATATGAACTTCAAAACTAGCTAGAGAGAATTACTTTCTAGATTAAGGATGAAGGTATGAATAAGGAGATTTTGAGTGAGGAGGATTCTTGTTCAAAGAGTTAGATGAATGAGAGATTAAATAATAAATCTTTAGGAAACAAAAAATTAGGATAGATTGGCTTTAGAAAGGTGGTAGAATTACTTTTTTCTTCCGTAATTCTGTAAATGATAGGAGGAGAAAGAAAGTTAGTTCTTCCTTCATCTCAACATATGGGAATCAATCATCCTCTTTCCAAGACATCTCCTAGGATTTTATTACACTTTTCCACTCTTTTTGATTTGTATAATTCCCAAGAATTTGAAGCTAAAAAAATCATCCTCGATTCCATTCCTTTTTTAGTCTTTGAAGACATGAAAAGTTCACTTTTTACTACCATATCTTTGGAAGAGATAGAAAAATTTGTTTTCCAAATGAAGAAATTTAAATATCCTAGACCTGATGGTTTCCCTATAGAATTATTTAGGAAATTTGAAAGATTTTGAAGTTTGAAATTTGTTAGATGTGGTTAGAGAATTGTGAAAAAATAAGTTGATGCTTTAGTCCATGAATATCACTTTCTTAGCTATTATTCCTAAGAAAAAGGGATTTTATTATCTAGATTTATTTCATCCCATTTCTCTCTACAATATTTCTTACAAGGTAATTTATGCCATCTTCCTAGTTTCCACACCCTAAATGAGCTCTTTTTCTAGCAAAAAAACATTTGATATAGTTTTATCACATCTAAATGTTGATACTTTGCAACCTCCTCTAAAATGATTGTTCAAGAAATTGCTAGAATAGGTAAGTCACATCTGATTAAATCCATCAAGTTTGCACTTATGAGTTCATCCGCAAATGGTCAATCGCCATTACAACTTCTTGCACTTGTAGGGGTAGCAATATTCAATATAGAAGCATGAATAGTCCAGTCTTCCCTTTGAATACCTATTAAAGATATGCCCCCCTACAAGGACAAACACTTGAGAGCTTCCAAGAAAGAATGTACTTCATTTGCTACATCCTTATAGATGAAATGAGCTTCATCAGTCCAAAGTTTCTACAATGAATTGACATGAAGTTGCATGAATCATTCTCTAGCCATAACCAAATCCCATTTGGAGGTTACTCAATCATGCTCTTTGATGACCTTGGCCAACTTCCACTAGTCAAGAAAATCCCTATGTATGCTTCAACCTCTTATGGGGGAAATCTATGGGGTAGCTTTACAAAAGTTATCACATTGAAAAAAATAAATTTATAAATAGGTGATGAGCCAACACAAATTGTTTTTCATTCTCTCCTCTCCAATTTATGAAATGTAGAACCTATAATTGAAGATTGGCAAGTTCTAATGTCACACTCAAGCTCAACACTAACCTCTATAGAACAATCTTCTTTCTTCTCCTCCATACATCTCTTTACAATAAATGAAATGGTGTCACTATGTTACAATCAACATGTGTTGTTGTCTTTAGTGACGCCCGTTACATTGTCAACTGCAAAGCAACTTAGGGGATCACCATGCTCAAATCTAGATGAAGAACAAATTCAATCTAAGATCCTTTTGTGCGTTGACCAAAAGGTGATGTTATGCTCAAATTTATGGGTGGAAATTAGGCCTTGTGAATGGTGCACTTGGACAAGTCAAAGAAATAGTATACAAGGATGACAAAAAATCCCCCTTTACTTACCTTGTTTGTTGTTGTTTAGTTTAGAAATTAGTTGGAAGCTTGATTTGTTTGTGAGTTTCCATTGATG
>VDFB02144232.1:0-20341 GCA_007258455.2 Sequoia sempervirens
TCGGAGGTGATCGTTTGAGTTTTGAAACGTCGTAGGATGCTAGTGCGGTGCGCAGACATCTGTGGGGTGTGCTAGTGTCCAAACACATCATGCTATACAACATGAACAAGAAAAGCACAAAGTTCGATGCAAAGCTGACGCGTGAAGGGTAGTTGCTAAAAAGTGATGTTGAGCATCCAAAGAGGGAAAAAGGTTGATGCAGTAGCTAAAATGAAACTACACAAGATGTTAAGGGAGTGGACACTAAAGCGGATGCAAGAATGTATGTAAAATTGCAAGGGGTGCAATTTTATGACTATACAGATTAATTTCATTTCTGATATTATTTCAAGTTGATTATTTCCTTTTATATGAGATTTCTACTAGTCAATGTGCCAGTAATTTATATTCACTCTTATATTCATTCATTACATTTGATGCTTAAAATATTTTGAGTATTGAATATTCGTGTCTTTCCTAATTTTTGGTGAAAAGCACGCATCATTTTAAATTCATATTTTTAGGATTTTATTGAAAATATGAGGGAGTTGTACCTCTTGAAAATTTAGAGAGTAATTGTTTCACATAGAAACAATTAACTCAACTATATTGATAATTTATTGCATCTCATTTAGGTGAAGAGTCAAATTTATATCAAAAATTTTAAAGGTGCAAATCTATTAGCCAACACATATATAATCTAGATTTACTGACATACTAAAGATAAAATATCAAGTAAGTGTGTTATGACTTATGTTTTGGTTCCTTAAGGTGAATTTGACCTAGTACAATAGATTATACTTATTACAAGACAAAATTTCAGAAACAAAGTCTAGATATGGGCAAAGGATACAGAGGTGACATTGCCACAAAATCTAAGCAGAAAAAGGTAGGTCAAGGGTGAAAGTGCCCTTGACCAAATATGTAAGATTTATAATTTTTGAAAGTGCCCTTGACCAAATATGTAAGATTTTTAATTTTTGAAAGTGCCCTTGACCAAATATGTAAGATTTTTAATTTTTGAAAGTTTAAATAGGTGTTACTATATGTACATATATGAGACTATTATAGTCCAGGTTTGATACTGCACATGATTGAGAAATTTGTAATATTCCTAATTTTATTTATGAAATGCCACCTCATGCAATGAATTAGGGTTTTTAATTACACAAAATTTTACTATATCTAATCCAATTCATGCACCAATTTAGAAAAATGCCAATTTTAATGGTAAATATGATGTTTTATTAAGAATTAATGAGACAAGATTTTAAATAAATATGTAAAAGACAAGGAAATAGTACTTATTTTCCGATGTAAACACTTTTTTTTTTTGTAAATTCAAAGATATTCAAATATGAAAATATGAATGATGATTTATATTTAATGATATGCAATGAAAATTATAAGATTTTACAAGTGTAGGATATTTTAGGTTCACCAAAATGTGATGTAGAAAAAGAGACCCTAGATCTAACTAGTAGATTATCTAGATCAATCTTTTCTTGCATCAACATTAGAACTCAAACCAAAAGGGTGTTGAGATTGGCTAAAAAACTATAATGTGATCCAATATTTCTTATTATTATTTCTTTTGTTTCCAAGGAGATTGATTTGTTTTAATTTAAGTGAATCCATTGATCTAATTTACTATAAAAACCTAATCTAAAAACATAAATTATTTGTTAGTGTAAATAGAGTCATCATCATACCTAGATAGCTAATCACCTTTCTAGGATTGACCTATTTATACCTAGATTAAGTTTACATAGGTTTATTTTTCTTTTTTCTCACTTCACATGGTTGAGACATGTTTACTCATGACTTGAGACACCTATTGGAACTTGCTCACACACTTGTCAAGTGATCTCATAAGTGTCTCATCTATGGAGAGGTAGTCAAAGTTTCACTCCTACCTTCTCACCTCCTCATCCTTGTCTATATATACAAGGCTTGATTATTATATTTATGTACTCTTCATTTTTATATTGATAAACATAATATATTGTGCTTATTTTGTTTACTTATAGAATTTTGTTTCATGCTCTTGATATTGGTAATTTCCAACATGCTATTAGAGTCATGAGAGAACATTCCTTCCTGCATTGAGATGACTTCCACATATAGCCCTATTAATAGAGCATCATAGAGCCAAACAAGCATCTCTATTGTGTCTAAAAGGCTCTGGAAATAATAAAATCCCTTTCATTTCATCAATTTCGGTAATTTTCATTTTTTGTAATTTTTTTGCCATTGTATAAAAATTTAAATAGCAAAGGTCCAATCTAACCCTCTTCCCATCTACCCATTAGGTATAAAATTATATTTTTCAAAAAAATTGGCCCATTGCATGTATTTTTGGCCTATCCAACCTATTGTTGTAAGGTTCGAATATTGCATTTTTTTGGCCTATTTGACCTATTTGCAAGTGGTTTGTTGCCTTCATTGGCCTGTTTGCAAGGCATCTCAAATCTTTGAGATATTTTTTTGGAGTGGCATAATATATGTTTGATAACACACAGGGTTTTAAGTTTTATTGATCACAATTTGATGGATGTCATCTCTAAGGCGACTCCAAGTTTCCTAAACATTTATTATTTGCAGACCCAAATTTCCTCTGAAAATAAACTTCTTGAATGTTCTCTTCTTCAGAGTTGAGGCACCCACATCTGCTTCTAAGTTTTCCATCTTGATTCAGAGCTTCAATAACATCAATCTATAGGCTTGAGAATCCTCCTCCAAATGACTCCTCTAGTATATTATCACACAGGTGCGACCTGCATCATCTCCAAATTCTATGAAGATTGGTGTTGCCCTATGTATTTTTTAAGTAGGTTTATGGAGATTTCTACACATTTTCTTAGCAACCTGGAAAAATTCTATAGCATGGATTCTATTTGTAAAGTTTCAATCACTAAGGGGGTTGATTATAAAGGTTATCCAAGAAGGTGACTCAACCATCAAACTCCATGCCACCATTCAACCTGGCCACCCATGTACAATTTTATCTCTGCATAGGCAAAAAAGCACCATCCTTCCATTGTAGCTTTTTTGTAGTTCATTTACTCCACAATGTGAGATTGTAGTAGAGTCTTAATGCGTCAAAGTCACCATGTAATCCTCAACGCCTTTTTCTTATAAAGATCTAAATTCCCATTTATTGGTGTCACCTGTTAGTTTGCAGATTATAAATTTGCTCCACTCTCCATAAGACTAGAGCCACTCTCCAATGGACCCCCACATACTCAGTCAACCTCCCACATAATCAGAAGAAGACGGTTTCATTATTATATTTATTTTTCTAGATATACATGCTAGGAAATATAATAATGGTGTGAAAAACCCATTGAAAGTTTCACACAAATCTAGATTTATATAACCAAGCAAACATTTATGTTAATTTTTAGTGGTTAATTAACTCTCTAGTGATTTTCAAGCATTTATAAGGGGGATCTTTTCAGTTTTGTATATCTTACAAATAGGTCTATTTTTTTACAATGAATAGCTGCCATAAATCTCTTTTTGTGCCAGACAAAGTAGCATCAAGAACCTTTTGATTTGATGTTGTTTAAAAGCATTTTTTTGTTAGAATTATGAATAAACATGACATGAGATAAAAAAAAAAATGGAACAAAAACACCTCCCACACAAAGAGAGTTGTAAATAATGATTTGTTATATCCTCAACAAGAAAATACTTACAGAATGAACCTTAAGAATATTCATGGAGATCATTGAGATAATACAATGAGGGTGAGTTCTTTATAGGAGCAAACCTAAATGAAACAATAAATCATAAAAGTGTCAACATCCTATGGGATGAGACAAAATGATCTAATAAAAGCTCACTCTAGTTAATAGAAAAATGACTCCTAAGTTTAGCTAATGCACGGTTACTCTAACCCCCCCCCCCCTCTAACATGAACTTAGGGAGTAACTAAAAACCTTAATAAGGAAATACAAAAAAAGAAAAGAATGCATTTAATGGGTCTTGGAAAACAAGTCCAAATGAGGTATTCAGTACAAGCAATCTAATCTCTCACAACTAGAGAAAAAAATAGAGAGAAAATCTTATGGAAAAAATCCTCTCCAAAAGAGAGAAAGGTGAATGAAGGATTGAAAAAGTGTCCAAACCAATGTGAAGGACTAAGAAGCCTCCAAAATAATGTCCCAAAAAAGAAGAACATGAAGAATAATGTTGAAGCATGAAGAATTTGTAAACAATTGTAGAAAGATAATTGATATAGTGTTGAAGTGAATAACCTCCCCTGAAACAAATAATGATTAGGATCAAGAATACAATAATATGCACGAGTTCCCCAACAACACTACTCAAATTAAATGGAAAACAAAGACAAACATTTGAAACTTGCATATATAAATGACACATGAATCTATATGAGTGATCCCGATGACACTACTCAACATGCAAGATGCAAGTTGAAAATGCGTTACCGATGGTCGAGAACATTAATCAGAAGAAATGGAGTGCAATATAAATGCAAAGTAAATAGATTTCATCTCAGAAATGTACGTATTAACTATCCACTACATCGCACAAAAGATTTACATAGGAATACAGAGCGGGTACATAATCCACTCTGATTAAAACTAAGGGAAGCACTTTTGACAAATAGAGCCCCATAATGCAAAAAGAAGAGTCCATCTGATTACGAAACATTGAAATTTATTTGTCACCAAAAGAGACAGGAGAACAGTAACGAGGCATTGCAAAAGTTACCCTAAAATAAAAAAGGGTTGGTAAACTAGGACCACCCATGCATGAGGCATGAATTATTGGGATTTGATGTTTTTGGACGGAACACTCACTTGAAAAATGTGTGATGACAAAAAAAAGGCACTCACCACCTACCCATGGTACTTTATACCATAGTGTGAGTACAAAAGGCACAACAGGATTGTACAAAATCCTAAAAAAATATACACTAGAGTGGCACTTTATCTCAATGTGTGTACAAAAAGAAATTGAATGCAAAAGATGTCTATAATGCCCAAATAGGAAAAAATGATAGAAATACATATAGAACAGTCAAACAAGTCATCTCATGCAAACATAAAGTTTCTAGAAGCTAAAACATCCAAGTAGTTTACTAAAATGTGAAAATACAAAAAATAAAATAAAATGTACCTAGAGAGAATTCTAGAAAAACATATGAATTTTTGTTAAGAGCTTCAAGAGACAGTCCCGACGCCACTAGAATCAATAAAAATGGAGAAATGGGTCAAAATTGTGAGCTTGAGAGTGAAAATAACACATTTGACTTTGACAAGTGATAAAATGTACCAATACTAAAATTTGAGAAAAAAACCAATATCACTAGAGAGTTCTTAGAACTAGCTTTCCAATGATATCTTGTTTTTCCAATTTTGAAACTGAGCAAAAAATTATCGTGATTTTCTCAATCTTTCTAAAATTACAAAAAAAAAAAAAAAAATTAGCCCCCAAGGGTTAGGCACTAGTCGCCCATATGACCCTAGGGTGCTTGTTTTCTTTAAAGAGAAAAAAAAAAGCAAAAAAATCATTTGCTCATGTAACTTTAGTTGAGAAAAAACTCAAAAATCAAGAAAGGGTTCACTAAATCCATGCTCTGATACCATTTTAGAATTGTGAATAAACACAAGACACAAGATCTAACTACAAAGAAAACAACTTCCACACAAAGTTGTAAATATTTATTTGTTATATCCTCAACAAGAAAATACTTACAGAATAAATCTCAAGAATCTTTATCGAGATTGTGAGATAATATAATGAGGGTGAGTGCTTTATAGGAGCAATCCCAAATGATAAAGGGATTAAATCATGACAAGTGTCAACATCCTATGTAATGAGACAAAATGATCTAATAAAAGCTCACTGTAGCTAACAAAAAAAGCACTCCTAAGTTTAGCTTAAGTGCATGAGAATAAATTAGACTAATAATCATTTAAAGATTAATTAATTGTTAGGTAATGCATGATTACTCTAACAATTTTAACCTTCAAAGTCAACATCGTAAGCAAATTTTGATAGGGCATAAATTTCACCCCGGTTATCAAAAAAATTCAAAGTTTTTTATTTCTATAACAATTTCACAAGGAATTCAATTTTGCATTTAAAATTAAGATTTGGATAGGCAATTTTGTAAAAATCACTATGCATTATAAATAGTCTATTTAGCATCCAATCTTCGTAACTTGTAAAATTTTCTTGCACATTGTTTTGGGGGTGCTACAATCAACACTAATCATTCTTGGTAGGCTATTTGAATCAAGGGGGCAATTTAGGTGTTTTTATTTTTAAGTTTATTCATGTGATCAATGTCTCTGACACTAAATCCCTTCTATTTGAGTATTCTTTGTAATCCTCCTAATAAATGAAAAATCAAATGTGGATATTATGGAAAGAAAAGGAATACAATATAAGAATGCCAATTTCGTTGAATTGAGGAAATGGATAAAATTATTCTTAATCATGATATTACCATACCTGATCCTCTTGTTCCAACACATGAAGAATCATCATCTAGTTTCACTCAAACATCTTGTGAGACACCATCATTTGAGAATGAACAATGTAGTCCCTTGACTTACATTGAGATCTCATCTCCCATAGCACATGTTGCTACATCTGAATATTGTGTTGACTTATTCATGAATTCAAATGATTATTTGCATGAGGACATTGTTATCAGATGCATTGAATGTATCACCATGCAGCACCCACCTTGTACGGATGACTGTTTAAGACATTAAATTCTTCCTGTTTTAATGTTGAAAGCTTCGTTCTCCGCCGTTGCCATTTGGATATTATGTACCTTCACCATATTTGTCTTCTATCGGCTAATTTGTGCAGGCTTTGTTCATGTGCGACCTATCGACTGGGATTATATCGAGCATTTGCGCCAAAGATTTTTGCCGGTCCTGAATCAACTCTTACCCAGCGCTTTCCGCATGTTCCATTACGCGTTCGCTGTTTCTTTGATGGCCCAGAACATGAATTCAAAGGGCATCATTCCGTCTTTCTTCTTGCATGTTTGCATTTGACCGGAATTGTTTTACACATTCCCAAAGGGCTTACACGTTTTCCCAGATGTTTGTGTCATCTTTACAACATCTATCCAAAGCATCAGCTAAAGTGATCATTTAAGGGAGGCATGGCTTCTCTTCTCCCTATCAATTTTGGGATGAGTGATGGCCCTTAATTTACTTCACGTTTGGTCCACATTGTAGAAGTCTTAACTAATATCGTAGCTTGACATACCTACAGAAATTCAAAGTTTAGCCCGATACGTGTCAACATTGGTTACCTTTGTTCAAGGTTTTGTAAGCATTAGTGGCCTTGCCATGCCGTAGGCCTTAAGTTACCCTATTCAAGTTATTCTATTTGCTGGAGACTCACAGGATTACAAAACAGTAACAAACATAACTAGAACTAGTGGCTATGAGTACCTACAACTTAGACTTAACTGGACTATTGCTAATGAAATAATGTTGTGACAACTCAAAACTAATAAAAACTATGGAATCAACTAAATTATCCTCTAGAGTACTAATGGTTAACCATTGCATGCATATTCATAAGCATTCAATAAAAATAAGCAAGATATGAGATTCTAGTTCACTTGCATAAAGTTCATGAGATAATGATGAATGAAAAAAAACTATTAAACATAAATGAATAATTGAAAATGAAGTGAGGAACAGTACCTTGAGTGGCCTACTCAAGTAGTTGTTCTCACTTTAATTGAACCCAAATCTAACTAACAATTCTACGCATCCCATAAAATTAACTCCATTTATTGCATATCATGAAAGATTACACAAGATCTCTTATAGATTGTATTCAATCATTCTAAATATTTCATGTATTGAAACTAAAAATTAACTAATTTATCTATGTATTCAACCAATAGATATATACAAGCTTGAGGGAATCTTATTCAAAGCAACAACTTAATTGAAATCATTAACTCCACTCCCAGATATTAGAGCGTAGAGTTAAGAATGATTTATTCAACCTATAATTGATAAGGAAAAAGAATCCTAATAGGACTAAAACTCTGTCAAAACAAAATTGCATGTAAACATACAACCATTTGTCAAAATCCTGTAAGTGAAGGAGACCTCTTCTTCAACGTTTATTAACTGGTTATAATAACACACGTTCAACCTTCATCAAGTGCCTTTAATCAACAATCATCACATTCAACTTAACTAGGAGCTCCCCTATTTTGTTGTCCAGCGTTCCTTTTGCTGTGGGTTCATCCTACAACTGTTGTGTGCCACAGTTCCTCTTCAGCTACAAACAAGTTAATTTTACAAATCATGTACACAAGGATAGCTATCACAATCAAAACATAGCATTCCATCAACATCTCATATATATCTTCATATAAACCATACAATACTAGTATATTATAACCATAATTCCATCATTATATTTTAGGTTCAAGTCTACATAATAGATATGAAATGATAGTATCATATAGGAGCATTGTCTGGAAAGTGTATCTAAAAGTGTCTCAAAATATGTATGAAAACAATAGAAAATGAGCTATCATCTGGACCTATCACACATGACCTCTCTTTTCTCTCCTATGGGGGGAACATCCATTGTACTTATGTGATAGAAGTAGTCCTTAGGGGTTAATTATGAGTTCTATCTTCTTCACTTGTACATTCTATTTCATTGCATCATTGCTCTTTTGGAGAGTGGTTTTTATTTCCCATTAGTTTTTTCTCCTTTACTCCATTTTATGAGAAACTTGTACGAGTACCTAGCATTGCCTAGTAGTCGTGACTCATCATTAGTGCATACATTACTCCCTAAGTTGCATTTAAGGGGGGATGTTAGTGTAAATAGTCATTATCATACCCTGCCAACTAATGAAATTTCTAGAGTTTGACCCATTCCGCACCTGGCTTGTTTACCCTTATTTGTTTTATCTCTCTCTCACTTCATATAGGCTGGGAACATGTGATACTCACAGGCTTATCCCGGGAATACATATTGAAACTTTCTCACACACTTGTCAAGTGAGATCACAAGTCTCATCTATGGAGGGGTAGTCAGAGTTTCACTCCTACCTTCTCACCTCCTCATCCTTTCCTATATATGCAATTCTTGATCATTGTATCTAAACACTCTTCATTTTTATATTTATTGATATACTATTGTGCTTATTTTGTTCACTTGTGGAAGTTTGTTTCATGCTCTTGATCTTGCCATTCTCCAACACTATTCACATAGACAAACTATAAATTGATCAAATAAAGATTGATTTGAGAAGGGAAGATATATGTGCACATGTCATAAAATTTTGGGCTGAAATTGGCTAGTCAAAGGTGAGGGTGTCCTTGACTAGGAAGGGTGACTCCTGATATGTAAAACCCTGTTTTGCAATTTACAGGTCTACATTATTGTTCCTATCCTGAAACATATCATCTTTATATCTAAACCTACAAAAACATGAAAAAGAGAGGGGAAGGGGATGATATAAAAGAGTTTTCCTCAATCAAACCCATGTTTTGGTATTTATACCTCCACGAATTGTTGATTTGTTAATGGATAAAGTGTGTGCTTTGAACCTTAAGTGTGTTTAAGGTTGTAATGAGCTATAAAATACAAAATAAATGAAGAAACCCTACTCAAATATGTTAGAGAAGTGTTCATAAATGATAAAATGTGTTAGAGAATGATTTCTAAATGACACAATCAATATCAACCCAAGCAAAATTCAAATACCCAAGGGAAAATAAAAGTACATAAATACCCTACTTAAGACAACAAGGAGATTGAAGTCTAAAGATGAGAACATGCTGAAAAAAATTCTTTAGGTACTTGAAATCATCCAAAGCTATCTCCAAACCCTATATTCCATCTTTTTCTTTTATTAGCATCAAACTACAATCATTGTGCTAAACTTAATCAAATTTTAAAATGGCTTGCAATTCTATAAAATAGAATGTAGATTTTAGTAGAGCTTTATTGTAATTGTGATTGACTTATTGATTTTAAAATAATAGTTCATGTTTATATAACAGAACATTGAATAAATTAAAGTGTAGGCCAACTCATTTAATTTTAATTTTTTTGGTTTTAATTTACTATCAAATCTAAAAATTAAATTCAAGTTGCATAAATTAAAGATTAAAATTATTAGGAAAAACACTTGGTCTAGGGCGCCCTCACCCTTGACTAGTTGTTTTGTACACATTAAAATTTGATCATTGAATTTAGGGCTTTGTTAATCAAGAATTATCTAGAAAACAAGCATTTTTCGGGGTTAAAATGATGAAATGTGATTGAGAAAGCACTTTTAGGGTAGTATTGACACATTCTTCTGAGTTGAGGGGAAAATTCAAGGCTAAAAAGTGGTCCTAAAATTCACTAAGGGAATGGACACCAAAGTGATCCCCAAATAAAGTGTGAAATTGTGCTTTCACCTTTAGGGAGCACAATTTACAACACTACAAATAAAAATACTTTTAGAATGTTTGATTAGAAATGTGTGATTGAATACATGCGAGATTTGTATATATTCATTTTTTATGCTTCAAATATGATTGTTGTACATGACAAACTAATGTTTATATTGAAGTGTGCAAGTGTAGTGTCAATGGGAACTAGGGTCACATACTAAATCTCAATTATGTTCTTCCAGTTAGGCCAACCTTAGTCCATATAAAGGGACTAAGGTCATGTTTAATGTGGACTATGTTGTAATATGAATGTTATTTTTATAATATGAGTTGATGTGTATCATCATGTGAGTTTGATTGTTGTGTGGAAATTCATGTGTAGAAGGTTGTTCTCTTGAAGTTTTGTTTTGGTGTTAGTCCTTTCCTTGTAGTTAAGGGGGTTATAAGTAAGCATATTAAGTATTTTTAGAAAAGTTAAGCCCCTAAGTGTTAGGACTATGGATAAAGGGTAATTTTGAGTGTAGAAGTTTTTTTAATATTATTTTCTAACCTCTTAAAATCACCATTTTTAAATGGTGACACAATTTGAAGGTAGGATGAGGTTGGGGGAGGTGGCATCATCTCGTCCCATCCTTAAAATTGGTTTTAGGGTGGTTAAAAGAGGATAATATCTTTCATGACCAACAAAGAGGTGAGTACACATAGAGGCTAGTTGATAATGAAATTTTCCAAATGAAGAGACTTGGAGGTTCCCTAAAGAGTTAGGCGTCTCTAAAGGAGAGTCCTTAGGGTTTTGATAATATTTAAACAACCAAAGATGGAAAAAATCTTCTCTTATATTTATGCATTTATCCTTAGGCAAAAAAATTGCTTCATTATCATTACCCATTATTTTAAGCTATAAAATTGAGAAGTGAGAGAGAGTTGGGGTGGAAAGCTAGAGAGGAAAGTGGAGACAACTTGAAAATAGGATTCAATAAGGGTCTATCCAGGTTGGTGTTGGGAGAGCTCTAACAAGTTAGGATCTACTCTTTTTAAATAATATTTTTTTGTTTATTGAAATTTTGTGTATGAGTGTGAATGTATATGTTGTCCATATTATATTTTGTAAGAAATGTGTTAATGGGATTTGTGAAAAAAGTTGTTGAATATATTATGTTAAATAATGACTATGATTTGTTTTGGGAGAAGTGTTGTTTAGGGTGGATTCTCTCTATGGTAGAGGATCCTCCATATTGAAGGGGGTTTTGAGTGGGTGTGGTTCCGTTTGGGAAGCTTATGAGTTTGAGTACCCATTCATTTTGGTCATGGAATTTTGGTAATGGAGGTCTAGGAAGATTTGTGAAGGAAATATATTTGGGAGAAGTTATGAATTTGGTGTATATATTGTCTTGGATGAATTTATGAGTTATGGTGCTTGGAGAGGAAGATATAATTATTATTGTACATGATTTTTTCTTCCCATTGGCGAGTCCCCACTCCCCCAATATGGAATTCGCATGGAGAATTTCTTGGGATGTGTATTCATGGTTTGGGTTTGTTGTGTTGCAAATGTATTTGATTTTAGTTCGAACCGTTTAATATTTATGTGAATACCCGATTTTCTATGTTACCCCTAGCTTGGGGGTGAATTTTTCTCCAATCAGATGGTTGAAAGGTGAGCTCCCATTAGCCCTAGAAGGATTTTTTCCTTGGTTATTTTTTTAGGTTCAAAGACTTGAGTGGATAGCTTTTTAGGTGCAAGATGTGTGTCTTATAAATATTTTTCATTTGTAATCCTACATTGTAAGTTTTTTTTTAAATAATAATTATATTTTCTTAGTCATCTATTTTCTAAATGTGAACAATATTCTAATGAAAATGATCATATTTCTCTAGCTAGAAATAAAACTAAATAAATTATCATATTGGAATCAATATAGAAATTTAATGATTATTTATTTGGTTGTGTTAAAATGATTCATTTAGTCAATGTAATGGGAAATTTTAGTTATCGGATATGTCAAGTTGTTGTAGATTATGTAGTATTTTTTTATGGATAATTATATAGAAGTAATAACTGACCTAAGAAGGAAAATTGGTGTTGTTGAAGAGGTGTATAGAAAGGAAATACACAATTATATTTGAATAAATATATTTTGTATGTTATTTATTGAGCACATGAAATTTACTATGCTAAATGTAAATTATATGTATATATTTTCTTTCAAATTAGTTGAAAACATGTTATTGCATTATGTTTTATCATTTATTGTCATTTTTTATATTATTGTGTACATCATGAAAAGAAAGGTGTATACTTTTATATATATGACTATGTTACTTGTGAATATATAACCATGTTAAATATATACACACATACATATATATATTATATTTCAAAAAATAATTATTTAATATGTATATTTTATATGTATAAATATATAATATATACTTACTATCTCACACATGTATATTTTATTCATCAATTTTTTTTATTTTTTTTATCAAAGTGTGTAGGTGTTGTAGCAAAGGGAATAGTTCATCCCTTAATGGGGACGTGGTTCCCTATGGAGACAACATCCCTAAGGGGGATGCGACCTCCTCATAGGGGTCGTCACCTCCAAAATAATAATGGTGATGTGACACCCTGTGGAGGTTGCAGCCCCTAAGGGGGAACCTAACCTCCATAAAGGGGACATCTCCCTCAAAAAGATATGAAAAATATGTCTGTGTGTGTATTTATAGAAAATTTAAATAAAAATGATAAAATCAAACACTTAAAGCCATTAATAATGATTGTTTGTTCTTTTTAATAAAAAATAAATATTATATTGTGGGCGGAAGGGTGGGTGGCCCTCCAAGCTAGCGGAGGGCAACAGATAGTTTGTATTAGCTGGCATCCACGTAAGGTGATAGGCGATGAGTTGGATGATATAGAGCAGAGTTAGTGCTTGGTGTAAGGTAGAAGTATGGGTTTTGATGATTTTTTTTAAATGCTTTTCCCTTAATGATAGCCTCGCTATTAGAGTCGGGGATGCAGGATGAAATCCCTAATGGTGGGACAGCTCACCAAGCCAAGAAATGATACTTGGCTTGTGTGGTGGCGTCATCGCTTGAAGATTGTGGACATTATTAATTTTAGATGGAGTCAGATGTGTAGCATTTTAAAAGTTATTTTGGGTTTTGCTGCTTTGTTTACGGTGACGGGTTGGTTGGCTTTCTTTGCCTGGTCTTTGGAATCTCTGGTGGTTGTCTATGGCTAGGCAGTCGAAGTTTGTTATTGTGGTTTTGGTGGAGGGATTGGTTTGGTTTGGCGCAGACACCTTGGTTTCTTTGCTTGCTACGGAACGTCAAGCTTCTTTTAGGGAGGTGACAGACCAAAGGCTAAAAAGAATTCTAGTTAATAATGACCCACTTATAGTGGTAGTGGTAAAAAATGGTGTTGGGTAGAGGGCACCTGGAGAGGAACGAGTATGGGTGCGATAATGCACACATTTCTTCATGTTTCTTGGCCTCATTGTTGGCGCGCCAAGTTTCAAAGGAGATGGGCGGAATGGTTGCTGGTCCGTTTGCTGGTACAACCGCAGAGTAGTTCGGATGTGGTGCTTGCTGGCGATAATCGAACCGATGATCGCCTCTAGACTGGTTTCCCCGGTGAACAAATGAACAAAGCGGCCGAAAGTTCTATCCCTTTACTCTTTGATTTGAGGGCTGGCCTTATGCACCAGGCGATGACCGGGCAGCGTAATTGGAGGAGTACCGTGAAGAAGCGCAGTTAGGCCTGGACATTGCTTAGGTGCTGGATTGGGTGCATTTCGAACTTTCGCAAAATCTGATGGTTTCTATAAACGGTTCCGGTTTTAACCTTATCGCTTAAGTGAGTGCAGGCCGTGGTAAGTAGTAGCTGGCGGAAGGCTATTCTTTTTTTCATGGTCCGCGGTAAACAACGTAAACTTTGAACTGAGTGCATTTCTCCATGCGCTTATCGATAAAGTCAGCTTTTGTTTTTCCTCAAAGTTGGTGAATGTAGTAAGTTGTTTCCACTTTATACCCGGGTCAAATGAAGAAGAAGCTGTATCTTTGTTGGTCCGGTTCAGCTAGAAAAATCCCGCCATACATGTATATTTCTATAATATTTAATAAAAATATTGCCTTACATATCAAAAAAAAAAAAAGAAATATTATTTTAAACTCATAACAAATTTTCAAAAAAGGAACTCAAAATGCAAACAATATACACACACACACAAATACATACATACATACATATATATACACACACATGTACATGCATATATACAAATACACATACATGTGTGTGTGTTTGTATATATGTACATATATGTGTATGTATGTATGTATGTATGTATGTATGTATGTATGTATGTATGTATGTATGTATGTATGTATGTATGTATGTATGTATGTATATGTGTGTGTTTATACATATATACATACATACATATACAAATATATGCATATATTATTACATAATATATATATACATTTTGATATAGGTATTATGGATAAATATATATACATATATATATATATGTATATGCCATATATGGCACATACACATATACATATATTGGAACATATACACATATATTACGGTATATATGTATATATTATTAAGGCTACACATACAAGTTATTAAGCATACATTATTTATTATACACATATATACACAAGGTATTATTACGATAGATATACATTATTGACATATGTATTAAGGAAATATACTTATATAAAAACACAGCATTAGTGCAACTTTTAAATTGGGGATTCAAGATAATCTCAAATGATCAAAATTATATTAGTGTTTTAGTTATGCGTACGGTCCTCTTAACCTTCCTTTCTCATGCCTAACTCCATGCACCAAACAAATGAAAGCCCAACGGAGAATCATTGAAATCCTTTTGTTAGAGTGCCTTTAGTTAGGTTTTCCCATTTAATTCTAAGATCTAAGCACCATACGCACTCTTCAATTAAGGGATGGGTAAACGCCTTGCACATCCCATTAGCCTTTAATCTAAAATTAAGGATTAACTTATCTTTCAATTTCACGGTTTGAATATGTTGGGACTTCATGCCTGGCACCTACATTTTCGCTTTTCTACTGTGGAGAATTTGAGTAGTTGTGAAAGTGCCCCTTGAAATTGGGTACAATGGATTAACAATGGGAAGCTTTCTTATTTAGAAGATAATGAGATGATAAAAAAATAAAATTATTTAATTTAACCCCTTAAGATTTGTTCTTTTGGAAGTTCATTTAAAAAAAATATTCCAACTAAATTTGAAATTTGCTCCCTTAAGCAATTTAATATAAATGTTTGATATCTAGAATTATAGTTGGTTATTTGATTTAGGGATTTTTTTGTATTACTAGTAGTATATCAACCATTACATGTTTTTGCCATAGCAGCTTTCAACACATCATGACTACATTACAATTGCATGTCAAAAAAAATTATGACAAAGTGTTCAATATCTACTATAACTGGGTATACCAAAAAACAATGAGATACAACATATCACACATATATTTTTTAAGTATAAAAACTTTTACAAGTATAAGGTTAATAATTTTTTAGACTGTACAAAATTAGCAAACGGTGCTTTCATATATACTCGAACTGAGAGAAACTACTGAACATTAGTCATTACAGCTCTTGTTGTTACCTTCAATGTCACCCCAATTGTCCTCCCTCTTAGGTGGCTAAGCATTGGATCTGACCTCTTTTGTGGATGTGGTTGCATCATCATTTCCTTGGGGCCCTACATGTTGTGGTTCCTTGGGCCTTTATGGACCTCCACTAGCTACATTGTTGAACACTCTTTGGAATTCATTCAAAGCTCTAAGAAATGTTTCAATCTCCTCATGGTTGTGGTGCCATGCATGCCCACACCTCACCTTCTCCATGTTGACCATCACAGTGCCCTCCCTAATTAGCCTCATAAATTTGGTCATGGAAATCTATATGTGGATTGATACCTACAAAGCAACTTTGAGAAAAGTGAGTTTTTTTTATGACTCAGTAAGTGCCCTCTTGCAACCCTCAAAATTATCTTCATTTCTCGCTTTCCAAATGTGCCACATGATTTCAGTGGATAAACGATTCCAAAACAACTTACAATCATTACTAATTTTTGAATCATTAAACAAAACATCCTTCCAAATGATTTTACCATGTTTATCCCAAATTTTTAGACTATAATAGAATATTTTCCATAGTTCTTTTGCATAGAAACAATCAAATAAGATATGCCTTACAGATTCAAGAGTTCTACGAATGCTATAGATATCAACATCAGAATGATTAATCTTAAATGGAATTTTATGTAATAGAATAAGCCATTTAAAGCAAGCCTTTTTAGGCTCCATAAAATTATGCCAAATAGAAGAGAAAATTGTACATGCCATTCTTTATCATTCATAGAGGTTCCCCAACAACTATTATCATGTTCAATAATGGGAGTATTGTAAACAAGATCCTTATAGATAGTCTTGGCTTTGATTTCAAATAGAGCAACCCCATCCTTCCACATAATATCATTGGTTAAATCAAGCCTTTTCTATGTATTCCTAGGAAAGCTAGCTTCCTTGCAAGCTTCCAACGATATAGAGTATGTTCTTATGTTGGATGGAGGGAGCTCAAAATTAGAGCACAAGATATTCCAAATTTTTAATTGCACATTGTTCAATATGTCACTGAAGGCTTTAATGCCTTTTTGGTTCCAATTTTTAGCCGAACATCCTTGTAACAAAGCAAGGGTTTTGTTATTATGTTTCTAGTTCCACCAAATGGGATTGTAGGTTTGACACTTTAGATTATTCTTAAGTGTTAAATTATTAACCTTAAACTGAGTATTGCATTTGATTAGCTCCCATGCCTTCCATAGGATTTTGAAAACCATCATAGGGTGTTTATTGCTGAGAATATCACTTAAATGAAACAATTTACAAGCTTTGGCCCGTTTGGGCACGACCAAATGTATGTTATTCCTTACCAACACCTTCAAAGGTTCGTTCCCATCCAATGCCTTGACAATCCATTTGGTGGCCAAGGAAATACC
The DNA here is from genome assembly GCA_007258455.2 of Sequoia sempervirens. NCBI lineage: Eukaryota > Viridiplantae > Streptophyta > Pinopsida > Cupressales > Cupressaceae > Sequoia > Sequoia sempervirens. The sequence goes on from VDFB02144232.1 coordinate 17,466, forward strand.
TTGCAATCTTATGTGCTTTAGACCCATGCCACCATGCAATTTTCCAAGCAATAACACTCATTTAATCAAATTCTTCTTCCTCTTACCTTTTCCATTAGACCATAGAAAATTACTTATTCTTTTTTGAATTTCATTAACTTGATAATAGCAAAAAATCCAAATTGAAGTGAAGTATATATTGTAAGAGGATAGGATATTTTGGAAAACTTGTAGCTTACCTACCAAGGAAAGGTACTACCTGTTCCACCCTCCTATCTTCTTTTCAATTTTTGTTTTGATGCAGTTCCACATTTCCTTAAGATTGGGACTAACAACAAATGTTATCCCAAGATATCTCACTTGTTTGTTGGGGCCACCCCACAGGAATTCATACCTTTTTAGCCAATTTGGTGGGGATTCCTCCCACCCTAGAACAATAGATTTAGCATTAGATATTTTTGTACCAAATGCTTGACAAAAAAAATCAATATTTTTCATCAAGGACTCCATATTATCCTGATCAAGTTCTTAGAAAATAATAGTATCATCAACAAATTGTACATTGATTAGCTCACTTTGATCATGGAGCTTGATCCCCTTAATCTTTGGTGAGAAAATGTGATATCTCAAAAGGTAGAAAAGGGCATCTAAAGCAATAAAAAAAGGGTTGGTTCCAAGGGTCACCCTTGCTGAATGGACCTTTTGAGGTTAAATTCATCTGAAATTGAGCCATTCACTTCTACCTACGTAGAAACATCTTTCAAAACAGTATCCACCATTTTACAAAATATACTAGGAAAGCCAAAGGCTTGCAAGATGGTTCTTAGAAAATCCCATTCCACTCTGTCATAGGCTTTTTCAAAGTCAAGTAGGAGCATCGCTGCATTCTATTTGGAGTATTTTCCCCACTCCATGGCCTCCCAACTTTTTATCAAGTTCTCCAGGATATATCTTCCTTTATGAAGCTCATTTGAGTATTGTTAATAAACCTTGGAAGAATGTTGACCAACCTTAATGCAACTATCTTAGCCAATATTTGATATGAAACATTTAATAGTGTTATTGGCCTCCAATTATTAACTAAGGTCTTATCACCCCCTTGTTAATGCTTCTACCCAGGGAACCTTTATCTAGAGATTCTTGATATACTTGTAAAAGATCATCACACACCCAATTTGAAAAGACCTTATAAAACTCCACAGGTAGACCATCACACCTAGGAGATTTGTCATTATTCATAAAGAGGATGGTTTTAATTATTTATTCCTTGGTTATATTTGCAAAGAGCTTTGAGGAGTCCTCCTCAGTGATTTTTCTTGGGATGAGTCTTTTGATGAGGGCTCTAGCACTATGACTATCTTAAGTTCCACCCTTAGAGTTGAACAAGTTTTTAAAGAAGGAATGAAACTATTTCAGGATTTCTTCCTGGGAAGTGAGTATTTTGTCCTCATCCCAAATTTGGTTGATCTGGCCTTTAACATTTTTTCCTTTATGTACTTAAAGAAGAATTTGGAGCCTTTGTCTCCATAGCTAAGCTAGTTTTTAACCCTTTCACCCTATGAGCTTGGATTTTTCTTAAGCTATTTTTGGCCATAACCAAATCTTCACACAACCTCTCATCATTTGAATATTCCTGTAGCCTTGATTCTGCCACTAACAGGTAGTCTTGTAGATCTCTTTCTTCCTTACTACTATCCATAGCCTTTTTCTTGCCAATTGTCTAGAACAATATCCTCCAACCTTCCAAATTTTTGTTCCATCTCTCAATGGTAGTTACATCCTTTAACATCCATTTATTAATTTCCTTGAGGAAGAGATGGCTTCTTTACAATCACTATCTTTTAGTAGGGTGTTAAGCATAAATCCTATCTTTTTTATGCTTTCCTTTGGTTTGCCTTAGCAGGTTATAAGTTTTTCCTTGATTGGGTGATGGTTAGAGAGGGTGCAAGGGTATACACACACCTTTATGCCATCCTCATTTGGACTGAAATTAAAGAAGTCCCTATTTGCATAAATCCTATCTAGTTTGCAGTATATCCTATTTCCCTCTTTTTGGGAATTACACCAAGTGTACCAAATCCCTTAACAATCCTTTTTGATCCCTTCCATGGGGTCAACCAATTTGAGTTTATTCTTTAGCCTTTTCCAAAAGTGCTTCTCACTGTCTTTCCATGACATGTCAATCCCACCCCATTTATCTTCTAGAGATGTTCCACCATGTTGAAATCTCTACCCAACACCCAAGGGATGTTTGGGAGATCGGTTAGCCTTGCTAGAGAACAATCATGTCCCTATGGTCATTGGGGGCATATATAGAGCAAACCCCAAAGGTAACCCCATCTTTCTCTAGAGTAACCCACACCACCCTATTGCAGGGGGAGATGCCATTGCTATTAACATGTTGTGTCCACTGGTTGGACATTAACACAACAAAAACACCCCTCCCTTTATCATGAAAAGTGGTAAAAAAATTAGATCCATTCCAAATGAATTTTAGATTTGTTTCCAGAGTAAAACTGGTGGCTTTTGTTTCTTAGAGAAACACAAAATCCTTGATTTTCTCAAGGTTTAAAAAACTTCTTATAATATATTTTTTGTCAGGTGAGTCAAGGCCCTTGACATCCCAATAAATATTGTTAAGGTTCATTTTCACTAATTACAAGAGTATCCTCTTGTTCACACCTAAACCATTCAAAACATTTAGGCAGTTTTTCCTCAATCTCTAACGTCTTTGCAATAGGCGTCTAAATCACACTGCTTTTCTTTTTCCTTTTTCTTTTGGAAAGAACCACACCCTTTCCCACATATAGGGAGTTACCATATTTACTTGGCCTTCTTGGCCCAACCCATGGCTTCCAAGTTTGGGCAAGTTTCCCATCAATGATATTCTCATTCTC